>JAGVVM010021036.1:0-17995 GCA_019149425.1 Psidium friedrichsthalianum | reverse complement strand
CCTCTCCTGGAGGGTGGAATGTATATGCAGCCTCATAATCATTATTTGAAACCCTAACTACCACTTAAAGTATCCTCGTTCCTCAATATAATCCCATAATGTATTTCCCTGCTGCCAAAGCGGATTAACTTATAGTCCTTGTCAACATGGTATCTTTGTTTAACTTGCAGGTCGTGTGGTTCTGCTTAGTTTCACAGGAATCCTAAGCTCCTTCATTCTAGGACTTCCCTTCGCAATTAATTTATCAACATCTGCAATCTGTAACAAACTAGAATAACTGGCTAAGGCGATTTTACTGGTGCTTTGGTTCAACTGGAATATTTAAACCCAAAGATGTCACTAAAGGGAAACAGGTAAAACAACAAGATGTCATCAAGGAAATTGATGTAATATACCCCCAACCGAATTGAACTGAAACCAACCACAATCAACTCTGATTAAGATGCAAAAGACAACTTTGACTATTATGATGACGACAACAATGGTGATGGAGAAAGGAGATGAACACAGAACGTCTTATTTCCGTTGCAATATGCTTCCATGAAGCCACATTAACTACAAGGAGCAAGTAGACAAGTTGAATTCCTAATGAACCAGCCCAAATAACCAAACTGGTCTAAAACGCAACCAAAAATTCTGAGAACGTATGACCAGTTTGGTTCGTGTTTTCAAGCCTCCAAACTTTTCTAAACAACCCTAAAAGTCGGTCTCGACATATTTATGATAATATAAATGTGCCATTGAAAAGGTGAATCCCCCAAAGCATAGCAAATGACCACAATGCACCACAAGTAAGAACTTACATTCCAATCATAATAGGTCTCTCGGTGGAGACATCCCAGCCAATAGTGTGCCCCGTCTATCACACCACAAAAACCCATTCTAAAGTCGGATGAAAAGCGAAGGCACCAGCTCCAAGGAGCTTGATAGTATTATCAACTGCAATGAAAGCAAAGCCAGTTAAAGCCATACTTAAAAATATCAAAAAGGTCGCACAGTGGAATGGGCACTCACGTTGTAATGTGTAATGAACAGCATATGTATGGATATTGTAAGCTCGAATCAATCCATCAGCATAAGCTACATACTGAAGTTGGAAAAAAAAAAAAAGAAGTATTCAGCATCAGCAGTCCCTGGGAAGGAAAAGGACAGAAAGATCTTTCAGATGAAAATAAAGAGAAAAAAAGAAAAACAAGATGTTACCAGGACAGGAAGGCGAGGATGGCAAGCAAGATTGACAATAGGTTTCTTCAAGTCTGTCTTTATTTTTGTTGGTGCCCTACCTCCTTCAACAGTTCCAACAACTACAAGCAGGTGCCCGAAAAAAACAAACATTATTAATCCAAATCAATCAGTAAGGCCACAACAATGATTTATTTGCTCTGTCAGAATCATAATATTAAAGAGTAATTCTAAGGCTCTGCACATGAAATGACAGTTCTGTCACTACAATTTGGAGATTATAAAGCTCAATCAGAAAGTAGCTCAGAAGTTAACAGATGACTGTTTAAGTGGCATTTGTGCTTTATCTTTCTTTTGTTGCTTTTTTTGGGACCTTTACCGGGATATTTCAAATAAAGCTCATAGAACCCAATTGGCGATGCCCTTGACAAGGATCGCAACTTCAGAACTATTCCCTAGAAACCTTTCTGCTAAAGAACAAAAGACCAACGTGATCCTCATACAACAGCTTAAAAAACTTATGCAACCATATATCCATGCAGCACTTCGGAAATTTTGCTAAGTACTTCTGATATCATCTTGTCTTGCACATTATACCTCAAATAAGAATACAGCAAATGAACTTCCAGAATAAAAACCAACCAAAAAACAATTTGTTTTCAGTTCTAGGAAACAAATTTCCACATTGGAGCTATGGGCATTTCAACCATGTTAAATTTTTTGATCCAAAAAAAAAAATACAGAATTTAACTAAGTGATTGCATAATGTCAAATTTTTCTGCAGCAATTCTAGATGTAGTAGAGATATCCTAGTTATCAGTTTAATCAAATATAGCCCTTTTTTCTACCAACATCAGCTCATGGCTTCACAGCCACAAGCTGTGTTCCTTCCATCTCTTAATACTATTGGACAAAGATTTGTCTTTTCCAACTTCACACTGGCCTCTTTATTCTCTACTTGCTTCTATACCCATCAAACCATCAAGACAGGGAAAAAACCTACCAATAGACTTAAAGCCTTCAATAATCCCTCACAAAACCAAAGCATAAAACATTCATTAGTGTTTTATAGCTAAGACCTGGTCAGATTTTTTTGCTTCTATAATATGAGTTGTATCGTGGCAGGTTATAGAACAAGAGATTGAGCTTGGCAGGGCATAAGAGACCCCTTTAGTAAGAAAGTTCGACTTTCTTGTATATTTCTTCCCAATTTGGGCTACGACTCTTGAGAGGAAAGAGTTCCCTGTTAAGACATTTACATATAGGTGGATGATAACTTTGTGCTCTCGGGAATATTGTATGATATCTGAGTTTCTCTAAGCCTTAAATTCTGTTTCTATTAAATGCTTCAATAAATATGATAGACCCTCAGTTCCTTTTCTAGCACTGAGTTTCTTTAGTACATGGATTTACATCCCTTGTATTAAATACTCTATACGTGTGTATTATACCATATACATTGTGGGTGGTTGTTTGTTTGTGTGTGTGTGTGTGTGGTTGTGTGTGTGTGTGTGTGTGTGTGTGTGTGTGTGAGAGAGAGAGAGAGAGAGAGAGAGAGAGAGAGACAGAAGAATAACACATAGGAGGAAAAGCATAAGGTGCAAAAACTAAACATTTCATAATGAATCAATAACTAGAGAAAATAAATAGATCAACTAACCTGTCACACTCATCCTTCGGTGAAAACCAAAAAACACAACAGGTTGCAGAGGGGTCAAGGCAAGATGGACTTCTGTATCAGAGGAAATCTTCTCATCCATCTTTTCAGGTGAATGTAACACACAGGTCTGTTCGGAGTCAAAATCACAAGATTGAATTGTGCAGTCCTGTGAAGTAAATAAACACAATCAGTGAGGGGGAAAGAAGCACAAGTGAAACAAAACTCGGAAACCAAAAAGAAAAACTGCTTCAAATAGGTATTGGTTACAACCAGCACTTAAGGTGAAGTGCTTAAAAAGAGAATCACAAACAAAGAAGACTGCAGCATGATTTACAGATAGAAGGTAACTAAGAGTATGAGAAATTCACAATGACTAACTCAATGAGCACTGAAAGGGAAGAGGCAGAGTCTCCTCTCGGTAACTCATGCTCATCCATGAGTAAAAAAGGAATTAAAAAAAATAGTAAAGCAGATACATTTGGTATATGGTAATTGTCAATAGCTAACTACTAGTTTCCTTCATGAAAACTGAAAAAGATGAGCAATTGTAGATCATTTTATTGCATTTAGTTTTCAGTAAGAAGGAACACAGCAAATGTAGATTCTAGAGATGATAGTCAAAGCACTGGTCATCAGATTGTATCCTCAGTGGGGTCACAAAAGCATCGCTCCCTTCCATTGAGCTGGAAAATTAGTCATTATGCACTCCTATTTATCATGTGAACTTTCCAAATATGTGCATCTGCATCCATGCATATGTTTGTGTTATGCATGCAATTATAAAAATGTCATGAATGGACCAAGAAAGAAAGGATCCTACACCTACATGCTCAAGTTATCATACCACCAGTCTCACACATCAAATAGACCATGTAAAGATAGTCATGCCAAAAACATCCCAGATTATCATCATCATTTAGCAACTTACATATCCTAGATGCATAAAGCCATCAAGAAACTGACCTCAAGGATAGCAATATACAGCATGCCCCACTAGTGGGACTATACTGCATCCGAACAACAGGAGAACCAATATCAATTGAAGAGATCTTGCTTCCAGTAATTGCATCAAATTCTGGTCGACACAAAAAATTTCAAAGATCATATTCACCACCGGGAAACAGCATGCAGAGAAACAATTTTAGGAAATACAGACATTTTCCTGAACTGCGCAAAAGGGAAGTATTATGACGTGTAAAACTTCCCTGACAAAAAAAAGGAAAATACTTGTAGAAGATTATTGACAAAACAGGCCTCATGAAGTTAAATAATGTTTGTGTCTGGTCAATGGAAGTTTTGCCCACTTCTTCCAGCATCAAGAGAGTTTTGAAACATTGTAACTTGTAAAAACTAATTTCTTTAAATGAGCCTAATGCGCAAAAACTAGTCAAGAATGTGATATTATTTGCTACGAATTACAGGATGGTTTTAATAAATCATTCAGGGCATCCACAAAGTAATCTAGGAATCATTCAGTAGCTTTTTTTCAAGGTTAAGACCAACATTAGACATAAAGTGTTAAAGGATCACACATCGCTTGTTTATAGGTTTTCAAAGGGCTTAAATTCATGTAGTATCCCTCACCTATCTGCTAAGCTTTTGGATTTGGCTTTCTAACAAAATGTAATAACATTACTTGTCCGATGTAATGTCTACCACTTGAAGCCGAATTAAACTAAGCATTGCGCAATAATTTGTTCCACAATAAGTTAGCACCCTTATACTTACGTCTTTTAATCACGAGAATAGGAGGTGGGTCAATAGGATTCCCAAATTGGGTATCCAGTACAAAATGATACCCAAAAACTGTGAAAAGTACTAGGACCACAATTCACAAGAAGGTATAAAGATCCAAGGGAAACGGATCTTCTCATTTAAGCCCCGAGGGAACAAAGAATAGTTCAATCAATTCAAACTTCAAAAAGAAGGCAGCAATTCTAGTCAACCAAACCAATAAAAGGAGAAGGTAAAGTTGGAATCATGCTCAGCCAGCACCACAATCAAAACAAACTTGGTGGCAAAAACTCAGTTTAGTGGTTAGAATGCATATGGCCAAGCTTGCATTTTTAGAGTACAAAACAAAACTACCAAAGTCGTAAAGCTATGCTTTCAACCAATCTGAAAAAATACAAACTATCAGCAGTCTATAAGTTAATGGGAAGCAATAGGATTAATGTAGATTGTGCCTATCTTAATACATTAAAGTTGGCAAGTTGACTTTCTTGACCACACGAGGGAGAATGCTACTCTCACCTCGATACACTCCACTTTCAAGCCTTTTTAGGAAAAAGAAGCCTCTTTTATGTACTTTTCCCTGATTTCAATGCAATTGTCTGAAAAAACTAATTCACTATGTACCTGGCAATAATTGGCATACAGTAGAACCACCGTATGCTGTAATTCAAGATATATGATATTACAACTCAATTTCAACACAAAGTAACAAATTTGAATTCACATTAATAGAGTTGGTGTATATATTTCTCACTAATGTGTTGTCAATTTCTTGACATGTAACAAACAAACTGTGTTCCACAATTATTGCATGCGTATGAAAATCGTCTATGCTAGTCTTATGTTCATTGGGTGTCTTCAAGTCATCTACATGCCTCCAATCTTAGAATATTTATATTAAAAAAAAATTCTATGACAAGTAGGTCATTGTATTTCACTAGATAGAAACTACCCAGGAAACTCTTAAGAGACAAATTGAGAAATTTCATCTTCCTCAATCTGGTTGAGATAGTGAGGTACTTGAAAAACTCATTGGTAACTCCAGCCTAGTCTATTTAGCAAGATAACATGACTACTTACCTCTCTCATTAAGCGAATTCTAGAGGGTAGTGGAAAGGTAAGGAAATTATTCATTGCATTTCCTCTGCTTCAGACCCCAGTCAAACTCAACTTTAACTTTACTTTATTGATTGATAGATATGCCTAGTCAATCTAACAATTTTCGATAAAGGTCATCATTCAAATATACCATCATTTTTCAGGTACACCACACTTGCAAAACGGTATTACTTGACATCTGTAGCCATGTTCTTAGGTGTACAAAAGTTAAATATTACACTAGAGAAAGGTGGACGTGCCCCTCTTAGACGATGGCAGTAAGAAGAATTGAATAAAGAGATGAAAGGGGAAGGGAAAAGGAAAAAAAACGCATATACAAATAACCAAAACTCAACTAAATCACTCTGCACCACGTGCGAAGTAGGACTCGGCCATTTTAAGTCAGAAAACCAAACAAAAAAAACTCACAAAACTAATCACGATGAGTAGTTTGATCACAACAATCGCTAATAAGCTGACTAATACTGTGATAAATGACTCTCCAAACTACTTCCAAACAAGCATTAGAACTCGTAAAAACTCACAAAGCGTCTGTTCAGCACTCCAACAACATAACGCAAAACAAGTCGTCAAAATAGAAATAAGAAAATAATGAATTGACATTTACCGACTACATGGGTTCCATAGCCGCAGCCACAATCGCCTGATGCGGATGGAACGCCGCGGCATGAGGTTGCAAGGGTTTGAGGCCTCTTCCTATGTGCCTCAGATCCAGATGCTGCACCGTCGACCACTCCATTCCTATTCACCTGAAACTCCGATCGCCATTCTCAGTGTCGATCGCAAAAGAAAAAAGAAAGCGGACGTGAACGCACAGAAAACAGCAATTACCGAACATCAGCGCGCTTCTCCCTATGACCGAGCACACAGACACATCCCTGACATGATCGTCCACGTTAGCCTCAATTTCACAGCGAATCATTCGATGCCGCAGCTCAGAGATAGCTATACCGTAAGTAGTATATGAACTTCGTATAGCGTAACTCCGATCCATGAGTAGGCGTTTGCGCAGAGAGAGAGAGAGAGAGAGAGATCTAGCAGCAATGGAGTTGATGAAGAGAAGTGTGGGATTACCTGGAAGATCACTTGTCAGATTTGGAAGTGCATCTGAAGAAACATCTGAATGAACGGTCTCAGGAATGCTGAAGAAAACAGAGAGATCCAGAGAGAGAGAGGAAAATGAAGACGGCTAAATTGAAGAGAACGGAGCAGTCGTGTTTTTCTTCTTTTGATTTTCTTCGGTATTTATTGTTGAAATTTTCTTTTCTTTTTTTGGCCGGGCCCAAGGGTCAGATCTGGGCCAAATCATCCTGGACTGTGGGCTAACAGCAACAAAAAGCTGACCCAATTTTGAGTCAATTTGACCCATATGTATGTAGTATATGTGTGGTGTGTGCTTAATGAGTCCAGGCCGTGTCCCAATCCAGATAACTTATCATCCTCTTTTAGACCAACTAACTTGGTATCATCCCCTTGGGCAAAGAGGAGCGGGCGAACAAAAGTACGAAGCAAGAAAAAAGAAGGAATGAAGCAGGAAGAAAAGGAGAACGAGGAGATCCCCCCTCCCCCCCCACCCATGAGGGCGTCATAATGAGAGGAGAGAGATGAGAAGGGGTTTATATAGGAGGCATCAAAGGCACGATGGCACTAGGGGCTAGCAAAAGGGTGTTTCATGGTTCAAACCCCGAACGAATTCCGGTTAGATCGACTTCCAAATACTATTCACTTAAAATGAACATCTAACGGTCCCTTAATAATTTTGCCGACACGCTAAGATTCCAACGTCCGCGCTACCACATATACCCACACCGCATTATGATTTAATGCCCACAAATCAGTAATTTTCTAATAAGCTAAGCCCGTCGTTGAAATGCCATTGTCAAAAAAACAAGCCGTCACCAGTAGTGGCTTTGGTTACGCATGCCTCATTTCATAAGAGAACTTTATTTCTTTTGCTTATCGTTCTTTCTATTAGAGTGAACCGTCCCAATGATCCTTTTTGGGGATAGAGGGATACTTGAAGCTCACGGATGGTAGAAATGAATAATTATCGAATGCTCGCCTCTGTACACGTAAAAATAATTATGCATGCAGTCTACTATCAATCCGGTTGAAGGGAAATAAATAAACACACCAATCTCACCCGGGGATTCCGAAAAGGGTGCTCTTCGAACCCCACAAAAAGATTAACACCGCCCCCGCCAAACCGGTGTCATATAAGAACGATATGGATTTCTCAGTAAATAAGAACAGTACAGGGTTACAAGCACGAGCGAGCGTTGACATAATAAAACACACTTAGTGTTTCGTGATAAAAATGTTTACTTGGAATAATAGTTTCCCAGATTTCAGGCTTAAATATAACGTGAACAACATTAAACATGGTTATTATTATGTCTAGCAAGTGAATGAAGATGCTAAGAGAGAAATCAACCTCTTAGATTAATTCGGCAATGAGTTTGTCGGCATTTTGTTGATTCTACTGATTCACCCAATCATTGTGCTAATTGCCAAATGAATAATGGAAAAACCTGCACTTTTGAGACAGATGTTCTAGTTACTTAAAGCTTAATTAAAAAAAAAAAATTGTAAGAATGGATAGATGTAATGTATGATGAATGTTTTGCTTGCACAATGGAAGTGAAATGAAAAATCATTACCAGAGCAAGAATTGAATGACAAAATGTCAGAAGCCACCCTCCACTAAATCTGATTCCATGGACACATGTACCGACATACTTATTGAATGAAAGACGGCTTCATTTATTCGCTGATGTTTCTTTTAGTGGTGTTTAATATTTTCTCAATAGTTTCTTTGTTTTGTAGTTTTATTGAGAACCTTCTCACATTTTGGTTCACCCTTTTTTTTAGTTTATAAATCATCTTTTATATAATTTTATTATTCGTCATTTAGTGTAATTTTTATCTTTTTCTTGGGTTTATTGGTGGGTATTGTCATTTTTATTTGAGTCATTCGTCATTTATGTGTTTTTCTGACAAACTATATTTTATTTTTTCTTACGTATTTCCATTTTAACTATATTTATTTTTTCCTAGCACTTTTAACAATTTTGTGTATTGTTAGTTTCTTTGTCCTTTCTTTTAAACTTTAATTTTGAAAAATTTAATCTCTTAGAAAAATATTTCTCCCATACAATCATTTTCAAGGAAAATGTATATACATTTCCTCTGATTTTTTGGGATGTTCAACTGCATATTTAAAACCAAGCTTATAAATTATTTACCCTCTTTTCATTGAAGAGAAAAAGCTCACTTTATTTTCTTGCAGAGAAAACAGTATCATGCGATGAAAAGGCAAACATAAGGCTATCAATGGTAAAGAATTCCTTCATAGTACCTTTTTTCGTGCCGTAAATTAGTTTTTACCGATGGTAAATTAAACTAATCCCTTTCTTATTTTTTTTCTTTTCATCAAACACTTTCTTTCTCACCTGGTGAATCAAGAACCACAACAGGAAACGGATTTAAGAGTACACTGCACAGTTGGATTGACAGAAGCTCAATTAATTTTTTGGTTTCTCTGTTTATAACACCAAAAAATAATTGAGCTTCGCGAAAATCCAACATGGCCAGTGTAAGTCTTAATCCGTTTTCCTGTTGGGTTCTTATTTCAACCAGTAGAAAGAAAAGTGTGATGAAAGAAAAAAATAAGAAAGGGATTGTAGTAATTACCATGCCCGTGGTTAAAAACTATTTACGGCACGAAAAAAAGGCATACTTGAAGGAATTCTTTACCATGAAATAGCTTTATGTTGCCTTTTCATCGCATGATACTGTATTTCTCTGCCAAGAAAAATAAAAGTGAGCTTTTCTCTTCCGAAAAAGAGGGTAAATAATTTATAGCTATGGTTTTAAATTTCAATTGATAACACTCTCAAAAAAGAGAGAGTAAGAATGTTAAACATTTTCCTTGAAAATGAATGGTTGAGAGAAATATTTTTTTAAGAGATTTAAATTTTTCGCGAAATAAAGAGAGCCGTCTCATTCAATAGTAGTCGGACATGTGTCCATGGAATCAAGATTTAGTGGAGGGTGGCTTCTGACATTTTTCATCAAATTCTGTGGTTAATGATTTTTTCATTTCCTTCCTGTGACAAAGCAAAACATTCAATAAAACATTCAATCTATTCATTACTTAACAATTTTTTTTTTAAAATAGCTTTAAGTAACTAGAAACATCTGTCAATGAGGTTTTTCCATTATTCAGTTGGCAATTGCACGATGATGACGTAAGAATCAACAAAAATGCTCGACCAGAATCATTGCCGAATATCTAAGAGGATGATTTGTCTTTTAGCATCTTGCATTTCACTTGCTAGACTAATAAATAACCAGGTTTAATTGTTGTCACGTATATTTAAGCATGAAAATCTGGGAACTATTTCCAAGTAAAACATTTAGACAAAAAACTAGTGTGTTTATATATGTCCAACGCTCGTTGCGGAACCCTGTACTGTCTTATATTACGTGAGAAAATCCATATCGTTCTTTATATGCACCGGTTGCGGCGGGTTAATCTTTGTGGGGTCGAGGGACCCTTTTCGGGAATCGGGTGAGATTGTGTTTATTTTCCCTTTCAATCCGGATTGATATGAGAATGATGCATATATTATTTTGTGTGTCAGAGAGAAGAGCGAGATCGATTAATTTATTTCTACCATCCGTGAGGGTTCAAGTCCTCTATCCCCAAAAAAGGATCATTGGGAGGTTCTCTATGGAAAGAAGAAGAAAAAGAAGAAAGTTCTCTATGAAATGAGGCATGTAACAAAGCCACTACTGTGACGGCTGTTTTTTTTGACAAATGGATTTCCACGACGGGCTTAGCTTATTAGAAATTATGAATTTGGGGGATTGAATCATAAATGCGGTGGATTATGTGAGCGCGCACGTTGGAATATTAGGTGTGGCAATTTTAAGGGGACGTTAGCATGTGTTCATTTAAGTGAATAGATTTGAAGTCGATCTAACACGGAATTCGTTCGGGGGTTGAACCATGAAACTCCCTTGCTGAGCCCCTATTGCCATCGCCTTTGACCTCCTATTATAACCCCTTCTCACTCTCTCTCCTCTCATTTGAAGCCCTCAAGATCTCACGTTCTCTCTTTCTTCCTCTTCGTCTTCTTTTTCTTCTTCGTACTTTTCGCCCGGCTCCTCTTGCCCAAGGGGAGACCAGTAGGTTGGTCTAAGAGGATGATAAAGTATACGAGATTGGGACACGGCCTGGACTCTTTTAACACACACACACACATAATACATACATACATAGGGTCAAATTGAACTCAAATTGGGTCAGCTTTTTGTTGCTGTTAGCCCACAGTCCAGGATGATTTGGCCCAGATCTGACCTTGGGCCCGGCCCAAAAAAAGAAAAAGAAAATTTCAACAATAAATACCGAAGAAAATCAAAAAAGAAGAAAAACACGAACCTCCGTTCTTTCAATTAGCCGGTCTTCATTTCTCTCTCTCTCTGGGATCTCTCTGTGTCTTCAGCATTCCTGAGACCGTTCTCAGATGTTTCTTCAGATGCACTCCAAATCTGACAAGTGATCTTCCAGGTAATCCCACAACTTCTCTTCAATAACTCCATTGCTGCTAGATCTCTCTTCTCTCTCTCTCTCTGCGCAAACGCCTACTCATGGATCGGAGAGTTACGCTAGTCGAAGTTCATATACTACTTACGGTATAGCTATCTCTGAGCTGCGGCATCGAATGATTCGGCTGTGAAATTGAGGCTAACGTGGACGATCATGTCAGGGATGTGTCTGTGTGCTCGGTCATAGGGAGAAGCGCGCTGATGTTCGTAATTGCTGTTTCTGTGCGTTCACGTCCGCTTTCCTTTTTCTTTTGCGATCGACACTGAGAATGGCGAATCGGAGTTTCAGGTGAATAGGAATGGAGTGGTCGACGGTGCAGCATCTGGATCTGAGGCACATAGGAAGAGGCCTCAAACCTTGCAACCTCATGCCGCGGCGTTCCATCCGCATCAGGCGATTGTGGCTGCGGCTATTGGAACCCATGTAGTCGGTAAATGTCAATTTCATTATTTTCTTATTTCTATTTTGACGACTTGTTTTGCGTTATGTTGTTGAAGTGCTGAACAGACGCTTTGTGAGTTTTTACGAGTTCTAATGCTTGTTTGGAAGTAGTTTGGGAGTCATTTAATCACAGTATTAGTCAGCTTTATTGCGATTGTTGTGATCAAACTACTCATCGTGATTAGTTTTGTGAGTTTTTTTGTTTGGTTTCTGACTTAAAATGGCCGAGTCCTACTTCGCACGTGGTGCAGAGTGATTTAGTTGAGTTTTGGTTATTTGTATATGCGTTTTTCCTTTTCCCTTCCCCTTTCATCTCTTTATTCAATTCTTCTTACTGCCATCGTCTAAGAGGGGCACGTCCACCTTTCTCTAGTGTAATTTAACTTTTGTACACCTAAGAACATGGCTACAGATGTCAAGTAATACCGTTTTGCAAGTGTGGTGTACCTGAAAAATGATGGTATATTTGAATGATGACCTTTATCGAAAATTGTTAGATTGACTAGGCATATCTATCAATAATAAAGTAAAGGTTAAAGTTGGAGTTTGACTGGGGTCTGAAGCAGAGGAAATGCAATGATAATTTCCTTACCTTTCCACTACCCTCTAGAATTCGCTTAATGAGAGAGGTAAGTAGTCATGTTATCTTGCTAAATAGACTAGGCTGGAGTTACCAATGAGTTTTTCAAGTACCTCACTATCTCAACCAGATTGAGGAAGATGAAATTTCTCAATTTGTCTCTTAAGAGTTTCCTGGGTAGTTTCTATCTAGTGAAATACAATGACCTACTTGTCATAGAATTTTTTTTTTATATAAATATTCTAAGATTGGAGGCATGTAGATGACTTGAAAGACACCCAATGAACATAAGACTAGCATAGACGATTTTCATACGCATGCAATAATTGTGGAACACAGTTTGTTTGTTACATGTCAAGAAATTGACAACACATTAAGTGAGAAATATATACACCAACTCTATTAATGTGAATTCAAATTTGTTACTTTGTGTTGAAATTGAGTTGTAATATCATATATCTTGAATTACAGCATACGGTGGTTCTACTGTATGCCAATTATTGCCAGGTACATAGTGAATTAGTTTTTCAGACAATTGCATTGAAATCAGGGAAAAGTACATAAAAGAGGCTTCTTTTTCCTAAAAAGGCTTGAAAGTGGGAGTGTATCGAGGTGAGAGTAGCATTCTCCCTCGTGTGGTCAAGAAAAGTCAACTTGCCAACTTTAATGTATTAAGATAGGCCACAATCTACATTAATCCTATTGCTTCCCATTAACTTATAGACTGCTGATAGTTTGTATTTTTCAGATTGGTTGAAAGCATAGCTTTACGACTTTTTGGTAGTTTGTTTGTACTCTAAAAATGCAAGCTTGGCCATATGCATTCTAACCACTAAACTGAGTTTTTGCCACCAAGTTTGTTTTGATTGTGGTGCTGGCTGAGCATGATTCCAACTTTACCTTCTCCTTTTATTGGTTTGGTTGACTAGAATTGCTGCCTTCTTTTGAAGTTTGAATTTGATTGAACTATTCTTTGTTCCCTCGGGGCTTAAATGAGAAGATCCGTTTCCCTTGGATCTTTATACCTTCTTGTGAATTGTGGTCCTAGTACTTTTCACAGTTTTTGGGTATCATTTTGTACTGGATACCCAATTTTGGGAATCCTATTGACCCACCTCCTATTCTCGTGATTAAAAGACGTAAGTATAAGGGTGCTAACTTATTGTGGAACAAATTATTGCGCAATGCTTAGTTTAATTCGGCTTCAAGTGGTAGACATTACATCGGACAAGTAATGTTATTACATTTTGTTAGAAAGCCAAATCCAAAAGCTTAAGCAGATAGGTGAGGGATACTACATGAATTTAAGCCCTTTGAAAACCTATAAACAAGCGATGTGTGATCCTTTAACACTTTATGTCTAATGTTGGTCTTAACCTTGAAAAAAAGCTACTGAATGATTCCTAGATTACTTTGTGGATGCCCTGAATGATTTATTAAAACCATCCTGTAATTCGTAGCAAATAATATCACATTCTTGACTAGTTTTGCGCATTAGGCTCATTTAAAGAAATTAGTTTTTACAAGTTACAATGTTTCAAAACTCTCTTGATGCTGGAAGAAGTGGCAAAACTTCCATTGACCAGACACAAACATTATTTAACTTCATGAGGCCTGTTTTGTCAATAATCTTCTACAAGTATTTTCCTTTTTTTTGTCAGGGAAGTTTTACACGTCATAATACTTCCCTTTTGCGCAGTTCAGGAAAATGTCTGTATTTCCTAAAATTGTTTCTCTGCATGCTGTTTCCCGGTGGTGAATATGATCTTTGAAATTTTTTGTGTCGACCAGAATTTGATGCAATTACTGGAAGCAAGATCTCTTCAATTGATATTGGTTCTCCTGTTGTTCGGATGCAGTATAGTCCCACTAGTGGGCATGCTGTAATTGCTATCCTTGAGGTCAGTTTCTTGATGGCTTTATGCATCTAGGATATGTAAGTTGCTAAATGATGATGATAATCTGGGATGTTTTGGCATGACTATCTTTACATGGTCTATTTGATGTGTGAGACTGGTGGTATGATAACTTGAGCATGTAGGTGTAGGATCCTTTCTTTCTTGGTCCATTCATGACATTTTTATAATTGCATGCATAACACAAACATATGCATGGATGCAGATGCACATATTTGGAAAGTTCACATGATAAATAGGAGTGCATAAATGACTAATTTTCCAGCTCAATGGAAGGGAGCGATGCTTTTGTGACCCCACTGAGGATACAATCTGATGACCAGTGCTTTGACTATCATCTCTAGAATCTACATTTGCTGTGTTCCTTCTTACTGAAAACTAAATGCAATAAAATGATCTACAATTGCTCATCTTTTTCAGTTTTCATGAAGGAAACTAGTAGTTAGCTATTGACAATTACCATATACCAAATGTATCTGCTTTACTATTTTTTTAATTCCTTTTTTACTCATGGATGAGCATGAGTTACCGAGAGGAGACTCTGCCTCTTCCCTTTCAGTGCTCATTGAGTTAGTCATTGTGAATTTCTCATACTCTTAGTTACCTTCTATCTCTAAATCATGCTGCAGTCTTCTTTGTTTGATTCTCTTTTTAAGCACTTCACCTTTAAGTGCTGGTTGTAACCAATACCTATTTGAAGCAGTTTTTCTTTTTGGTTTCCGAGTTTTGTTTCACTTGTGCTTCTTTCCCCCTCACTGATTGTGTTTATTTACTTCACAGGACTGCACAATTCAATCTTGTGATTTTGACTCCGAACAGACCTGTGTGTTACATTCACCTGAAAAGAGGATGGAGAAGATTTCCTCTGATACAGAAGTCCATCTTGCCTTGACCCCTCTGCAACCTGTTGTGTTTTTTGGTTTTCACCGAAGGATGAGTGTGACAGGTTAGTTGATCTATTTATTTTCTCTAGTTATTGATTCATTATGAAATGTTTAGTTTTTGCACCTTATGCTTTTCCTCCTATGTGTTAGTTCTGTCTCTCTCTCTCTCTCTCTCTCTCTCTCTCACACACACACACACACACACACACACACACACACACACACAACACACACACACACACTGGTATATGGTATAATACACACGTATAGAGTATTTAATACAAGGGATGTAAATCCATGTACTAAAGAAACTCAGTGCTAGAAAAGGAACTGAGGGTCTATCATATTTATTGAAGCATTTAATAGAAACAGAATTTAAGGCTTAGAGAAACTCAGATATCATACAATATTCCGAGAGCACAAAGTTATCATCCACCTATATGTAAATGTCTTAACAGGGAACTCTTTCCTCTCAAGAGTCGTAGCCCAAATTGGGAAGAAATATACAAGAAAGTCGAACTTTCTTACTAAAGGGGTCTCTTATGCCCTGCCAAGCTCAATCTCTTGTTCTATAACCTGCCACGATACAACTCATATTATAGAAGCAAAAAAATCTGACCAGGTCTTAGCTATAAAACACTAATGAATGTTTATGCTTTGGTTTGTGAGGGATTATTGAAGGCTTTAAGTCTATTGGTAGGTTTTTTCCCTGTCTTGATGGTTTGATGGGTATAGATAGCAAGTAGAGAATAAAGAGGCCAGTGTCGAAGTTGGAAAAGACAAATCTTTGTCCAATAGTATTAAGAGATGGAAGGAACACAGCTGTGGCTGTGAAGCCATGAGCTGATGTTGGTAGAAAAAAGGGCTATATTTGATTAAACTGATAACTAGGATATCTCTACTACATCTAGAATTGCTGCAGAAAAATTTGACATTATGCAATCACTTAGTTAAATTCTGTATTTTTTTTTTGGATCAAAAAATTTAACATGGTTGAAATGCCCATAGCTCCAATGTGGAAATTTGTTTCCTAGAACTGGAAAACAAATTGTTTTTGGTTGGTTTTTATTCTGGAAGTTCATTTGCTGTATTCTTATTTGAGGTATAATGTGCAAGACAAGATGATATCAGAAGTACTTAGCAAAATTTCCGAAGTGCTGCATGGATATATGGTTGCATAAGTTTTTAAGCTGTTGTATGAGGATCACGTTGGTCTTTTGTTCTTTAGCAGAAAGGTTTCTAGGGAATAGTTCTGAAGTTGCGATCCTTGTCAAGGGCATCGCCAATTGGGTTCTATGAGCTTTATTTGAAATATCCCGGTAAAGGTCCCAAAAAAAGCAACAAAAGAAAGATAAAGCACAAATGCCACTTAAACAGTCATCTGTTAACTTCTGAGCTACTTTCTGATTGAGCTTTATAATCTCCAAATTGTAGTGACAGAACTGTCATTTCATGTGCAGAGCCTTAGAATTACTCTTTAATATTATGATTCTGACAGAGCAAATAAATCATTGTTGTGGCCTTACTGATTGATTTGGATTAATAATGTTTGTTTTTTTCGGGCACCTGCTTGTAGTTGTTGGAACTGTTGAAGGAGGTAGGGCACCAACAAAAATAAAGACAGACTTGAAGAAACCTATTGTCAATCTTGCTTGCCATCCTCGCCTTCCTGTCCTGGTAACATCTTGTTTTTCTTTTTTTTCTCTTTATTTTCATCTGAAAGATCTTTCTGTCCTTTTCCTTCCCAGGGACTGCTGATGCTGAATACTTACTTTTTTTTTTTCCCAACTTCAGTATGTAGCTTATGCTGATGGATTGATTCGAGCTTACAATATCCATACATATGCTGTTCATTACACATTACAACGTGAGTGCCCATTCCACTGTGCGACCTTTTGATATTTTAAAGTATGGCTTTAACTGGCTTTGCTTTCATTGCAGTTGATAATACTATCAAGCTCCTTGGAGCTGGTGCCTTCGCTTTTCATCCGACTTTAGAATGGGTTTTTGTTGGTGATAGACGGGGCACACTATTGGCCTGGGATGTCTCCACCGAGAGACCTATTATGATTGGAATGTAAGTTCTTACTTGTGGTGCATTGTGGTCATTTGCTATGCTTTGGGGGATTCACCTTTTCAATGGCACATTTATATTATCATAAATATGTCGAGACCGACTTTTAGGGTTGTTTAGAAAAGTTTGGAGGCTTGAAAACACGAACCAAACTGGTCATACGTTCTCAGAATTTTTGGTTGCGTTTTAGACCAGTTTGGTTATTTGGGCTGGTTCATTAGGAATTCAACTTGTCTACTTGCTCCTTGGTAGTTAATGTGGCTTCATGGAAGCATATTGCAACGGAAATAAGACGTTCTGTGTTCATCTCCTTTCTCCATCACCATTGTTGTCGTCATCATAATAGTCAAAGTTGTCTTTTGCATCTTAATCAGAGTTGATTGTGGTTGGTTCAGTTCAATTCGGTTGGGGTATATTACATCAATTTCCTTGATGACATCTTGTTGTTTTACCTGTTTCCCTTTAGTGACATCTTTGGGTTTAAATATTCCAGTTGAACCCAAAGCACCAGTAAAATCGCCTTAGCCAGTTATTCTAGTTTGTTACAGATTGCAGATGTTGATAAATTAATTGCGAAGGGAAGTCCTAGAATGAAGGAGCTTAGGATTCCTGTGAAACTAAGCAGAACCACACGACCTGCAAGTTAAACAAAGATACCATGTTGACAAGGACTATAAGTTAATCCGCTTTGGCAGCAGGGAAATACATTATGGGATTATATTGAGGAACGAGGATACTTTAAGTGGTAGTTAGGGTTTCAAATAATGATTAATGAGCTTGCATTATACCCT
>JAGVVM010021035.1:0-15206 GCA_019149425.1 Psidium friedrichsthalianum | reverse complement strand
AAATGGGGAAGAGAGTATTACAATTTCACATTTTATGCACTGTGTTTGAACTTTTTAGGGTTATAGTTATATATGGCTAGGTGTTTGAACTTTCATCACTTATAATTGTACAGACACATGTTTGGCGATAGGGATGTATGTTGATTATCTTTTACTTTGAACCATTATGTTGCTCATATTATTTTGCTCAAAAAATGAAATGAAAAAGGAAAAAACAAAAAAGGTTCTCGGGTAGGACCTTGATGAAACTGTGACCCTAAGAAATAGGGAGGTTCTACAATCAATTTCAGAAAAAAAAAAGGTAAGTTTCAAGTTCCAAAAAATAAGAACCTGATATAATAGGTGTCACCAGGTTTCAGGTCTGAAAATTACCCAGCCTGAAATTGACAGCCTACTAGTTACCCTATAGTTATCATACATAGCTTGTAAGATCGGCGTTTGTTGTACAAATACAATGGTATTCCATGGCTCGAGTCTACTAAAGAGAACTGATGTGCAACACAAGGATTATGACAATTAGGGCGATCGTTAACAACTTAACAATGCATATTTCAATGACTGAGACTTGAAACATTACAAACACCGTTCAATTAAAATTGATATCCTCCTTTTTTTTTGGGGCGTCAAAAATATAAACTGCATTAAGAGAAACTTTAAGAGATCATATAATAAAAGCCCAATGACGGGGGCATCATAGCAAAAGCAAACTCGATAAAAGGGAGGAGGTCTGAGAACAACATAAAGGAATGTTGTTTGAGCTAGTTTTACCTAACCAGTCAGCGGCTTGATTTTCTCTTCCATCACAATAGGCCACTGATACATTAGCTTATCTAGGCAAGCGATTTTGGATTCAATAAAAAGCTTCAGCTTCCCAGGTTCAAACTCCCTTCCACGTTATTGACAACCAACAGTCAGCAGAGAGCACATCAACGGCAACGAGATCCGAAAATGCGAAACTCACGCCACCCCGGCGTCGCCCCGACGGAACCGCCGCGAGTTACGCATAGTGGGGGGTCCGGTAGGCGCCGCGTGTCATCCTCCCCCGCACAGGACACTTAAGCTCTCCACCCCTCCCCCGCTTCTCTGCCCCTTCCCACGAATTTTTTTTCAGCACTGATTCGCAAAAGGATAGGCAATGGCTCCGTTCCACGTGTCAATACCGATGGAGGAGTCAATGTTAAGCTTTAGATTTGGGTTCAATGGGAGGAGTCCATTTGGGAGGAAAGTTAGGGTCGATTGATAAAGTAAGGACCTTTTTTTCCATCTAGCACAACTCTTCAATATGGCTTATGCATGAAGTAATGTTTATCACATTGGTTTAGTTCCTCTTAAAAACTGACTCATATTTTTTTTTTTTTTCTTTTTTCTGTTTTTCTTTTTCAGGTACACCAGAGAGTTGCCGTTATAACTTTAAAGATAGGATTGAGGTTTATTTTTCCCAAAGTTTCTTTGCTTTACTCACCCACCTATGCTCCATTTGGTCTTTGATTTTGCCCAAGTAAGCGAGGGTCTTGCTAGATTTGTTCTATCCAAGGGCACTGTAGAAATATGTGCTCTGTAGATTCAATGTCTGAGTTGCATAATGAGAATAATGGTTAGCATGATGATGTCTTGCTTACAAAGGTTTTCTTTTGTAGGTAGGGCATTTTGGTAAACATTGCAAAGGAAAAATTCTTTTTTTTTTGTTTGGGGGGGGGGGGGTATCGCCGCTTTCCATACTTCGTTCCATAATCTACAAGAAGGTTGGAAAGAGGTTTAAACTTGATCAGTGAAGGCGGGGACTCTTTATCTCGGGATTACATTATATCCATTCTTTACTATGTACGTTCTAGATTATTTCCCAATCCAAATAAGCTTGTCCTTTTCGAGGAGGTAGGTAAGTGGATAGACAGAAATCTCTTCAACTAGTTCTTAATCAAAAAGTCATTTGAGTTCTATTTCATCCACGTAGCATTGATTTAAATGAAGTCTGCAAACTCTTGCGGTTCATTTTCAATCTCTGAACCACCTATTGTGCCCCTTTTCAACAAGGAGATTCTCTCTTGTATTAATCATTTCACCATTGCCAATTGACCATCTCACTGACCTTGGGATGGTTTCTTTTCATAAAGATGTTTGCCAACCCCATGATGATCTGGAGCCTTTTTTTGCATGTAAGAAGGATTTGTTAGAATAATACAGTCATTTTAAACAATCTATCCAATAGAGGAACTCTGGTTTTTGAGCTAGTCTCCAAACTCTGCTTACGCAGCATTGCCCTATTGAAAGCTTAGAGATTTTGAAACCCAATCCCCCTTTGTCCTTTCTATTCTCTCCAAAATTTCCCATATTTCTCTAGTGAATTCCAAGTTTGACTCACTATTTTTCCACCAAAACGATGAGATTTTCCCTGTGTCTTTGATCTGCTTATAAAAGTGGGTATTTTAATATTAACGGTTGCATATTGGGGGGTAGCCTATACCACATTTTAATCAAAATCTCCTTCCGTGCCTTTCAAAAATGTTTTCTTTTAACATTGAACCTATTATTAACTCTTGATTAATTCAAGAGAACATCTTTTTTTTTTTGGCCCCCAGGGGGGGGGGGGGGGGTAGGGGGATTCTTCTCAATTCGATGGCATTCCTAGGTATTTCCCTATTTGTCCCATCACTAGACTCTTAAAGCAACTACTAAATTCTCTTCTAGCTGGTTTGGCCAGCTTGGACCCATAAAATAGTCCTAAATGTTAAGATTGATATTGACCAAAAGCATAGTAGTATTGTTTAAGGATTAAAGCCAAAATCTAAGCTTCAAACAGCTTACCATCCAGAAGGAAAATAGAATCATTGCTCACGCCCCGAACCCGGCGGGCCACGCAACACCTCTCTCTATAACTGATTGATTGGTCAAATTTAGAAGTCGCGGTGCCAGGAATTGTTGCTGACCAATGATCCTTAGAGTTATGCAATAGCAGAAGGCCACACATACCCAAACATGCATAGAAAAGGGTAGAGAAAGAGAGGAAAACAATTACACAATCATCTCTTTATAGAAACCTCAAAATGTTAGTTTGACAATTTACATCAAAAGGAATTTCCTCAAGACCTCAATATAGCCAAACACTACTCCCTAACAAAGGCAACAACCAACCGGAAAACACGCCATGATAGTCTAAACCTCCTTCGCCTCGCTACTGCCCAAATAGCTGGGGCTTCTCCAGGACGGGTCCTGAAAGGGCAAATCAGCCACACACAGCGTGAGTCGAGAGACTTAGCAAGCACATGCCTAAATCGGCTTTAAAACAAAACTTACACAGAATCGGCCCTAAACATGCGATTCTAGGATATTCCATCTCTCACAAACAACCAAACTCAACAGAACCATGACAAGGCAAAATCAGACAAGTTCAGGAACAGTCAGGCAAACATGCGTCACACGAGGCAGTCGTACTATCAGCAATAAATTCTCATGCAAGTCATGCCAAAGCACAGTTATTTATTTCGGCATTGCCAGAATTCAACTCGACCCGCGTTAAAGCATCAGCGCTAATGCTCAATTCTCGGTATCAAAATACCACTCGAATCACGTTGAACGATCAGGTCTGACCTGCATATTGTACACCTTTATCCGTGCCTCAATCCGCATGTGGTACATCTCAGGTCGGTACCTTATCCCTCCAGCTATCCCGCGTCAAGCAAATCAGGGTGCATCTGCCTTATCTCGCCATTCGTCTCGTGTCAGATAAGCACCTCGGGACTCTCCTTATCCCTCCACTTTCCCGCGTAAACACGCATCAGGGTTGTCTCACCCTTATCTAGCCGAATGCATCACATCATGTCACATGCCATAAATTTCATGTTTGTCATTCATGACAACAACTTCGAGAAAATCACACCAGGCATGCTAATCATTCATGGATTGATTTATGGAGTTCGAGCACATATTGAGGCACGTTAAATACAAATGTCAAGCATCACGCTACGGAACTCATTACCCTTATCCCATTTTCCCAGCTTAGGCTCTCTATACCATTCATCATGGATACTAGCCCTCCTGACTCGATCTAGAGTCCTCAAAAGGATTCATTATCCCATAACTCATATTCTTGGGCTCGGTTCTCAATTCTAGTCGCCTAAACCTCAAGGCAAACATTCGAGGTCTTGTGGCCAATTCTAATATCCGTGGAGTCATCATATTCTACTTATGGCCTGTCCTCATTCCATACAATTCACATGATGCTCGGACCATCACACTCAATCGCACAACCAACAATATACATCAAGTCTTCTATGTTCCAGGCACAATCCATTTGACTTAAAACTTAAATTCAGGGTCTGCTTCCCAACCTAAGTCATCTAAACTCTAGACTTGCATCTGACACCCACAGTCATCACTAGAATTCACAAAAACACACTTTACCACGCATAACCAGCACCTATCGGGGCGTACAATTCATGTTTCGAGCCCCGTTTTCTATTCTAGGCCTCTCAACCTTTTAGGCGTTCATTTCGACACTCAAGATGACTCCGTGATCCACAAGACATGATGTTTCTCTCAAGACCAGCTCCTAATATACGTGACTAGCACACATGCACACACGACTAGCAATTCTAGAGACACGAAACTCACATTCTATGCCTCAATTTTTATCCCAAGTTGTCTAGACTTCTAGACTTGCAACTCGGTACACAAGATTAGCTGTAGGGTTCACAAGATGACCATTTTACCCTTGTGGATAGCAAGTATCGCACACAACTAGTAGCATATCTCATACTATCGGCGCCCAAAAATATGACTTTCCGCCATAAATTCAATCCTAGCACAAAACCCTAACATTATTCAACGTTTTAAGCGAGTTTAGGGGCGGTGCTTACTCTAGTCGAAGTTCGGTGCTGAGGATGGGACAACACGAATGGCGTCATCCATGAGAGTTTAGCAAAGGCGCGAGAGAAAGTTTCGGCGGTCTACGGCGACTCCGGCGAAGGCGGTGGCGAAAGTCGGCAGCACACACCCCTAGGTCAGACAGAACCAGGGAATGATGTAGAGCTCTCCTTGAGCTGTTTTTTGGATGAATTGAAAGAGGAGAGAGAGAAAAAGAAGCCCATGCTAATTTGAGCTCAATCGGAGCAGCGATGCTCTGAGAATCAACGAAACAATACGGATACATATTACTGGAAACTGGGCTGTACAGGGGTCATGATTTTGCTTCTGTTTGAGGGGCTCCAAGGTAGATCTTGGGAAACCTTTTTGTAGATCTTTGAAGCCCTTTGTCTTACGGCTACGTGGGAGAAAACGGCGGAGTCATTTGGACTCTGGACGAGCTCGAACGAGCCATTTTCCTCTCAGTGTGCGCTGGAACCGCGAAAACGCGAGATGGCCGAGAGGGAGAGTTTGAGGGTCTTCGGCGTGGGGACGAGAGTGAGGGACTTCGATGAGGAGTGGTGGTGGTGTCTCGGTGTTGGGGTGATCGATGGTAGCTTGGGACGTGGCGCGGTCCGGCGTGGGTGGTGACCAGCGATGGAGCTTCGACGGCTAAGGGAGAGGGAGGGGATGGAAGAAAGAAGAAGAAATGAGGGAGAGAATGAGAGGGTTTAGCCAAAAATGAGAGAGAGAGAGAGAGAGAGAGAGAGAGAGAGAGAGAGAGAGAGAGAGAGAGAGAGAGAGAGAGATCTTGAGTTTCATGAATAATAAGACAAAAAGGACAGTATTTACACAAGTATAAGTGGGTGGGATTTGGTAGGGGAGTGGTTGCATGGATTTTAGGGAGAAATAATAGCTTGACTTACACCTGAATGATTGATTGGCTCTTGACTTGATTGATAGATGATATGACATGATGGATTGATGGTGACGTGAGTGATGGGACGACCGACGAGACATTTTTCTCGAGTTTCGTGCAAGAATGCACTGATCGGGCTTGGGTACGACTGACTCAGACGCGCTACCTCTCTAAACTGGTATTCTTTCTAATCCTAAAATTATTAATACTAGCTAATGAGAGAGTCTAATGCAAATCGGGGGAGGGGGGGACAAAATGGTCATTTCCAGACACTGCCTTAATTCATTAAATTCTAGAGCAAACCTGTCAACTGTTGAGTTGTATGGGACGATGTCCAAATTACCAAAGTGATATTCACAAAGAGTCGATTGTCCAAGTTCGGAATTCATTTCTTGCCCCCATCCATTTGGCAGCGACTTTAGCAAATACTCAGGCCAATGGGTGGCTCATTGGGAGATACACGTATCAACTGGCCAAGTCCACGTATTTTAAAATCCCAGGTAGCCTTTCCCTTTTGGTTAGCCGGTTAGGAGTTGCAAGTTCCAAGTGAGATCTAACTAGAGCGCTCCAATGAAATGTATCCATTCTATTTATTAAACTCTGAAAATGGGTTGAAAATCCAGAATGTCACAATCGTCGACGAAAAGTAAGTGAGATAAAGTTGGACAACATCTATTCAACTTTATGCCTCTAATGGTCCCTTCCCTCACTACCTTTATCATCTGCATAGAGAGAATATTTGACATAAGGATGAATAGGTATGATGATGTGGGATATCCCCTCGAATGTCTCTTGATGGTTTGAAGTATAGTGAAAGTTCGCCATTGAGTTTAACACTAAATGTTGCTGATGTGATGCAAGACATAACTCTGTCACCCAAAAGGAGCAAAAATCCATATTCAGTAAACATGCTTTTAAAAAATTCCATTCCACCCTATCATAAGCTTGTTTCATGTCAAGTTTGAGAATGGCTTAAATTTTTTTTGTTTCCTTTCCAAAGTTCTCATTTGATGCAAAACTTCATAAAGCACCAAGATATTATGTTATATCTATCTTCCCCCCACAACAGCATTTTGTTCTTTAGCAATCAAGTCAGTTAGCCAATGCTTGAGCCTATTTGCAAGGGTTTTGGAAATAATTTATACACAAAAATTGTACAAACTGATTGGCCAAAATTGGTCAAGTCTTTCTAGGTTTTGACTTTGGGGGTCAATGTGATGTGTGTTCTATTCAAGTTAGGGTGCATTATACAAGCCTCAAAGAAGCCTTTTATTTTCTTGAAAAATGCTCATTTTGATATTATCCCAGTTCTGTTGAAAGAATAATCCATTAAGACTTTCGGGACCAAGGGCTTTTAAGGATCCCATTTTAAAATCAGTCTTTTTATGTCTCTATTATGGAGACAGGTGTTGACAACTTTTGCATTCATCTCATTGGAAATTATGTGGGTGAGGGCACTACTGTAATACTAGGTGAAAATTTCATGGTCCCCAATAATAGTACAACTTTTTGAAAATTCAGCAGTCATTTTTGTCAGTTATAAGGGATCTTTAATCCAGCTTTCCTCACCAATCAGCTTTAACATTGAAATTCCATTTCATTGTCTTCTTTGAATGGTAGTAGCATGGAACAATTTTGTATTTTTGTCTCTCCATTTTAGCCAAATGACCCTCGATCTAAGTCGCCAGTATAATTCTTCCCTCCTCCACAGATTCTCAATTTGGTTAAGGACATCTTCATTTATGCTATTATTCTAATTCTGATTTTGTTCTTTTATCGAGGCTTTTAGTTCATATTTTAGCTCTTGGATATGCTTTTGACTGTTTAGGAAACTCTTTTTGCTCCATTTCTCTAGAACTTTCGAGATAATTTCCAGTTTTTGAATGAGCCCAATATCTATTTTATCTGCTTTCGCCTATGTTTCCTTAATATGACTCCTATATATATAATTCTCAATCTCGAAAGCCCCAAATGTAATGGCTTTTTTTTTTCCTTTTTACTCTATCATCATATGAGAGAACAATGGGGCTATGATATGAGCCCCATGGGCCTCCCATTTTGATTGTTACAATTCTCATTTTTCCTTCATTTTTGGTCTCTCTAAGGTTTTTTTTTTTTTGGCTTATTTTCAAGAACTCTCGGCCATGCGAGAATGAAGGGAGTTTTGTCATAAGGGTCTTGCTCCAGCTTCTTCACTTATCATATTGAGCATTTCCCCATATGAGGTATGTGGTTCAAACTCACTCATCTTGCTCTTATCTCTCTCTTGGTTTGAGGGGTTGCCTCTTACTTTCTCTCAAATTGGGTTAGGCATTTTAGAATTTTCTAGCATTTCTGATATAGATTCCTCCTCCATTCTTCCTTCTATATGTACTTCGTAGAAAGATTTTAGATTGGGTTATGGGTATTCATCTCTATTCTAAACCATGATCCGTAAAACAGATTTTGATTTTCTACAAAGCTTCTGTTAGAGTTTTCCGAATATGGGCTCGCCTTAATCAAAATTGTAATTCACCATTATACGGTATTAATTTACCGTTTACGGAATGGTTTAATAAATAATGGATTTAAAGTTTCTTGATGGGCCATATATGGGTCTGGCTAGTGTGGGCCGAGTCCGACCTGGCCCGTGATGAGAGGGCCCAGCCGGAACTCTATAAATAGGTTAGGACCCCCCTCTACCCTTACCTTTTTTGCCATTTCCACTCTCCATCTTCTCCAAAAGGCTTGTGAGAGAGAGATAGACAAGTGGGAGGCAGTCTTATCGACGCCAGGCGGTCCCGAAGGCATAGAGGGGAAGGTTTCAAGCCCGCATCGTTGGTTTTTCGTGCCATACGATCATAGATTCCAATTAGGTATGCAAGCCCGATTTTTTGGCTATTTAGTTGTTAGAACCCAACTACGGCGATCATAGGGAGTTGTTGGTGATGACGGACAGCCGATTCGACGGCCAACAGCTGGTATCAGAGCCGCCGTAGCTCGGGTTTAGTACGTTTAGCACGTTCTGGTTTTGCCTGGTTTAGCAAATTTTCGCATGATGAAATTTGAATTAGAAGACATGTTTGGGTTCGTCTAGTCGAGACAAGCATTTTGATGGGTCGCAGGCCACCGGGGGACGCCGCACGCGCCCACACAATCTGCCTGAACTTCCGCTACGGCGACGCATGGCTCCGTTGACCGTTAGTTGAGGCCCGTTAACCGTTAGTTGGGGCCCGTTGACCGTTAGTCATTGACCATTGACCGACTGTTAGTCGTTGATTGGTCGTTGACCGTTGACTGGCTTTTTAATCTTTGACCGTTAGCCTTTAACCGGCTGTTAGCCGTTTGACCGATCGTTGACTGTTGATCAGTTGTTGATCGTTGACTGGTCGTTGACCGTTAACCGGCTATTGATCGTTGACGGCCGTTGACCGCGCATGGATGGTCAATTTTGGTGATTTTTTCACCATTGTGCTCGTATGAAAATTCTCTACAATGTGGTATATTCATTTTAATTTTTTGAGCCTTTTAAAGTCTTGAAAAATGCAAAAAACCATTGAGCAAGTATAATAATCAGGGGTAATTTTGTCATTTTTATTTTATTTAATTATTTCCATATGATTTTTAGAATAATAAGGTTGGCTCACTTATTGAATACAACATAAGGAATGTGTAGAGCATTATTGAGCACCGACACATGTGAAACCTACGAATGCATAGAGCAATGCTATTGGCACTGGTTGTGATTTTAATGACAATTGCCCATGTTATCAGGTTTAAAATCACACCATACGGTGAATGTGAGGCATGAAATTAATATCCCTGGTGTGAGAGAGTTTCAAAGATTTGATTGAGTTGTGACCGCCAAAATGGCACACTTAGTTGAATTTGAGAAATATCAGTTTCGCATTGTGGTGGGATGTCTCCTATTCTGATACATGATCATACTCCCAAAGGAGGTGATTGTGTGTCAGGTCATGGAGGGATGCATGAACAACATATGACTAGGAAGTGACTGATTCTAGTGATTCATACACCCAAAGGTGGTGATTCACGAAAATTGGAATATATTCTCATGGTCGTTGTCATGTAGGGAGTTTGCAACTGCATGTCATATGGTCTGCCCAAAGGTGATTACGTGAAGATGCGTGTGACTTTTTGAGATGTGTACGTTAAGGATTTAAAGTTACACAGTACTTACATGATTCTAATGGTAAGTATTGCTTGAGAAGGCGCATTTTGCTGCCTGGGAAAAGAGCAATAGGATCTGCTTGCTGTCAATGAAACGATCCATACATGAACATTTAAAGAGTAGCTTGCCAATTGACTGCACCGCCAAGGGAATGTTGGAAGCGTTGGAAGCAAGGTACCGAGTATCATCGAATGTTGAGGTTGGGACACTTATCTAGGAACTTTTAATATGAAGTATACGAGTGTAGGAGGTGTTAGGGACTATATCATGAGAATGCTGGATTTGTAGACAAAACTGAAAGTCTTAGGTATAGTAATCCCTGATACTGTGATAGTACATCAAGCCTTGAACACCCTTCCTCCTGAGTTTGGGATGATCAAAACCAGTTTCAACACACAGGATGAAACCTGGTCAGTAAATGATTTAATATCCAAGGTAGTGGCAGAAGAAGAGAAATTGAAGAAGGATGAAGAGCACTATGCCCTAGTTGCTTCCAGTTCTAGCAATAGAAAATGCAAAGGACTTAAATCTCATACTCATAAAGGTACTCACCCCACTATTGGTCCATCTGATAACTTGGGTCGAAAGAAGACATCCTTTAAGAAGGATAGTGACCGCTGTTTCTTCTGTAAGAAGAGGGGTCACATGAAAAAAGACTGCACTAAATATAAGAATTGGCTATCTAAACATGAGCATACAGGTAATGATTCTTTGGCACTGGTTTGTGAATCCAATATATCTGAAGCCCCATCCAATTCTTGGTGGATAGATAGCGGTGCGACTAATCATGTTGCATTCACCATACAGGGATTCATAAATCAGAGGAAGCCAAATCATGGTGAATCAAAGCTCATAGTGGGAGATAACAATAAAGCTGACATCAAGTTCGTGGGAGATGTCATTTTGATCATAGAGTTTGGATTTCATTTGATATTGAGAAAAACTTTCTATGTACCTTCCTTTAGATTTAACTTTTTGTATCATGTTTGGACATGTGTGGTTACTCTTTTGAAATAAAGAACAATGTGGTTTCTATGTTCTATAATTCAAATAAAGTTGGGTGCTACAACATGTCCAATGGATTATACAGATTGTGTTTGTGACCAACGACATAAGCATCTTGGTCACATTTCCAGGGAAAGAGTGGAAAAGATTTGTAAAGGCCGAAATTCTACCTACTTTTAAAGATGACCTGGAAACTTGTGTGGACTATTGTAGAGGCAAAATGACCAAAATAAAGAAAAAGTCTGCAGTCCGAACTTCTGACCTATTGGAGATTGTACATACTGATCATAAGTGGACCCTATACTCCAAACATTGTGCAGAAAAACTATTATTCATCTTTCGTTGATGACTATTACCCGATATGGTTATCTGTATGATAAAAAAAAGTCTGAACTCTTGATAAATTCAAGATATTTCGAATGAAGTCAAGAAACAGTTGGGAAAAGTCATTAAGGTTGTCAGATCTGACCATGGTGGTGAGTATTATGGCAGATATGGCGATACTGGACAGCTTAAAGGGCCATTTGCAAAAATATTTAGAGGATTCTGGGATAGTAGCTCAGTTCACTATGCCTAGGAGCCCTGAATAAATGGTATGATCGAAAGGGAAATCGCATCTTAATGGATATGATGAGGAGTATGATAAGTAGGACCAACCTGCCTAAATTCCTATGGGGTGAAGCTTTGAAGACAGCCCTTTATGTGTTGAACGAGTTCCCACTAAGGCCGCTCCACTAACTCCTTTTGGTTGTGGACTGGACGTAAACCAGCCTGAATCATCTGAGAGTCTTGGGTTGTCTGCAGAAGTAAAGCTCTATAACCAAATCTTGAATAAGTTGGATCCCAAGACCACAAGATGCTACTTCGTGTCCTATCTAAAGCATTTCCAAGGGATACAGATTTTACAATTCTAATGGAGGCCCAAGGATTGTGGAATCACAGACAGCGAAGTTTTCTAGAATACACGTGGCCGTAAAGGGTACCTGTTCAGAGACTATTGAAAGTGACAGGATGACGGGTAATACTGTATCGTTTTCTCTCCCAATACAGACTACAATGGAGCCTCCCATACCGGTGATTGTGCCTGTCGAACTTCAGGATCCTATGGTTGAAACTGTTCCTGATGAAGTAAATCAAGCACCACAGCAGCAGGATCAAGCTGAGGAAGTCCACTTAGGAGGTCTGTAGGCAGAGACGATCAGAAACCCACCAGACTATATAGTCTACCTGGGAGAACAGGACTATGACATAAGCTGCGTAGTTGATCCAGTTACCTATAAGGATGCTGTTTCCTATGCACAATCAGACCTGTGGTTGGATACGATGAAAGATGAAATGCAATCTATGAGACATAATGGTGTCTGGGAGCTTGTCAAGTTGCTTGAAGGTCATAGGGTAATCGGCTGCAAATGGGTCTACAGGATGAAAAGGGATTCCAAAGGAAAGGTAGAAAAGTTTAAAGCTAGACTAGTGGCTAAAGGTTTCACTCAAGAGAAGGAGTGGATTATGAATCAACCTTCTCTCCAGTCTCATCTAAGGATTCCTTCAGAGTAATCATGGCGTTAGTAGCTCATTTTGACATGGAGTTATACGAAATGGACGTCAAGACTGCCTTTCTAAATGGAGATCTCGAAGAAGAAGTCTATATGACTCAACCTGAAGGGTTTGAAGTTGATGATTCGATTGACCTTGTATGCAAACTGAAGAAGTCCATCTATGGCCTTAAGCAAGCATCCAGGCAATGGTATTTCAAGTTTCATAGCGTTGTTACTTCATTTGGTTTCGTGAAAATAAAGTAGATCAGTGTATATACTGCAAGGCCAGTGGGAAAAAATACATTTTTCTTGTTCTCTATGTGGAAGACATCCTGCTGGCGAGCAGTGATATCGATCTATTGCATGAGACGAAGCGTATGCTGTTAGAGAATTTTGACATGAAGGACCTGGTGAAGCGTCTTTGTCCTTGGCATTGAAATCCATAGGGATTATTCATGTCATGTTTTGGGTTTATCTCAGAGGGATATATATTGATTGTATCTTGGAGAGATTCAACATGCAGGACTACAAGCCAGGTATTGCTCCTGTCTGTAAGGTGATAAGTTGGATCTTCACAGTGTCCTCAGACAGAGATGGAGAAATCCGAAATGAAGAATGTACCTTACGCCAGTGCACTTGGGAGCATTATGTATGCTCAAGTATGTACTAGGCCAGACATTGCTTTTGCAACAGACTTCTGGGAGATACCAGTCAAACCTAGGACATAATCATTGGGTTGCTGCCAAGAAGGTCCTAAGGTACTTAAAGAGGACAAGGGACTACATGATGACTTACAAGCATGTTCAGAACCTGCAGTTTGTTGGATACTCGGATTTGAATTTTGCGGGCTGTCAGGACGACAAAAAGTCAAAAAGGATACATATTCATGTTGGCAGGCAGTGCAGTGTCATGGAAAAGTGAGAAACAGAAATCCATATCCTCCTCTACCATGCAAGCGGAGTTTATAGCGTGCTTTTCAACTGCTACTCAGGCAATTTGGCTCCGAAACCTCATTAGGGAGTTGACCGTATTTGATTTTGTTGATAGACCCATACAGTTATATTGTGACAATAACTCTGCAGTGTTGTTTATTAACAACAACAGAGGTCTCAAGGGGTCTAAACACATGGACGTCAAGTTTCTGACCATAAAGGAATCTGTGTAAAAAGGTGACGTTGCAGTAGAGCATATTTCTACAGATGATATGATTGCAGACCCACTGACTAAAGGTCTTCGCCTTGTTTTTGAGTGACACGTCACTAATATGGGCTTAGAGACATCATTGCATGCTGTGATTTAGTGGGAGGCATCTTTTTGTTTGCTCTAATAAAGTTTACATCTGTTTGTTACATTTTGTAACATAATGATATGTATTGAAGTGTTTGTAGCACTATTATGTTAAATACATATCTTGTAAATCTTGAGGCATGTGTAAACCTCGAGTAATGGCTATGGGCATTGGTTATTAGCCGTTTTTATATGTCTTGTTATACATAAAGAAAATTAACTATAAAGTTGAAACATATACAGGTTCATTAGAACCATATGGATATTCTCTAGTGGCACATCAAGTTTGTGACACATAAGGAGAGAGAATGGTGTCCGACAAAGTGGATAACACATAAAGTGATCTCTTTTGAGGTGTTATCCAATTGCCACACTACCATATTAAATCCATTTCAGTAAAGTTGAGGACATTTGTGACCATGGATGGCTCTGTGTCTGCTGACGCAGTTACTGGCATGATCGGTATTAAGACTTTATGGGATCGGATTGGCCATTAAGAATAATCCCTAAACCAATATAAAGACGTCACTACAGTACAGTTTCATTAATGCTTGCCCAAGTGGGAGAATGTTAGAGTTTTCCTAATATGGGCTCGCCTTAATTGAAATTGTAATTCACCATTATTATGGTATAATTTACCGTTTGCGAAATTGGTTTAATAAAGAATGGATTTAAAGTTTCTTGATAGGTCGTATATGGGTCTGGCTAGTGTGGACGAGTCCGGCCCGGCCCTGTGATGAGAGGGCCCAGCTGGAACTCTATAAATAGGCTAGGATCCCCCCTCTACCCTTACCTTTTTTGCCATTTCACTCTCCATCTTCTCCATAAGGCTTGTGAGAGAGAGAGATAAGTGGGAGGCGGTCTCATCGATGCTAGGCGGTCCCAAGGGCATAGAGGGGAAGCGTTCCGAGCCCGCATCGTCGGATTTCCGCACCGTACGACATGGATTCCAAATCAGGTACGCAAGCCGATTCTTGGCTATTTAGTTGTTAGAACCTGACTATGGCGATCCTAAGGAGTCGTTGGTGACGACGGACGGCGATTCTACGGCCAACAGCTTCCTCAACGTATGGATATTTGGGCAATTTTTGGGCATAGTGCCCATCTTTCCTAACGAATAGTATAGGTAGGCAGTCTCTCATACAAAAAATCAACCGTAGTTTCCTTTCCCTTAAAACTATAAATCAAACTAAATTCCAAGGGGATGCTAGGTTGAGATTAATTTTAGCCTTGCGTAATGTCAACCTGTCAACCTTTTTTATCAATTTTGATGCCCTCTACTCTATCAACTCTTTTTGCAATACTATTTATAACATCATCTTTTCTTCCTTCGTAAGGAGTCCTATGATGTGCATCCAGAAAGCACAAGAATCAAATGGGAGGCGTTGAGTTAAACTACTAGGTACCAATGGTTTTTATCAGTAGATATCGAAAACGACCAGCTCCTAGA
>JAGVVM010021034.1:0-12550 GCA_019149425.1 Psidium friedrichsthalianum | reverse complement strand
AACCTCCCTCCCTTAGTCTTCTGCCGGCCTCTCTCTGTCTCTCCCTCCATCCCCCCGCCCTCCCGTCCTCTACGCCTCGCCCTCTCTCTGCCCTCTCTCCCTTCACACCCTCCCTCCCTCCGAGCTCATCCCCCACACGCAGATAGGCGCGCAACAAAGGCATCGCGCGAGTAGACAACTAACACAAACACGTGCCGCGCACTCAAGACGCATACCGCAGGGCCTGGGACCCCAGCTCCTCCGTACCTTAGGACCCGTCAAGCATCCCAAGAGCACTAGCAAAGTCACATCGTAGCTATGAGATGGGAGAGCGGCACAGGGGTCTGGCCCCCCGCTCGACCCGCATCCCAACACGGCCCGCAGTGGCAACGCTCACGGAGATCAGCTAGCGCTCCTCCGACCCGACGCCTTGGTGCGGCAGAGAGACCTCCGCGGGATACTAGGGAATGGAGCGCATAAAGGAAAGTAGAGCCAGGAGACGCCCGCTCGGAAAAAACCCTAGCTGCCGCGCTCCCCCTGGTCACGTCCTACCTTCAGTAAAGCAAATAGAGACCCATGCCACGGAGCTCACCGTACTTACATGATTCTAATGCGTAAAGTATTGCGATTTTTTTCAGTACCTTTTCTATGAATGGTAACTTCATTATCATAGAGGTTCTAAATGGTGTCGAACTTCAAGAAATGAAGGAGGATTTTCTGTGTACAATGGAATGACATATGTTTAGGTCGCTCCTTATGAAGATAAGCCTGCTGATCTAATGAGAGTAGTTATTGTGCTTGAGAAAGGCGCATTTGGCCTGGGAAAAGAGCAACAGGATCTGCTTGCTGTCAATGAAGCGATCCATACAGAGCATTTAATGAGTAGCTTGCCAACTGACTGCACCGCCAAGGAAATGTTGGAAGCCCTTGAAGCCAGGTACCGAGTATCTCTAATGCTGAGGTTGGGACACTTATCCAGCTACTTTTTAATATGAAGTATACGGTGTAGGAGGTGTTAGGACTATATCCATGAGAATGCTGGATTTGCGACAAAAACTGAAAGTCTTAGGTATAGTAATCCCTGATACCGTGATAGTACATCAATCTTGAACACCCTTCCCTGAGTTTGGGATGATCAAAACTAGTTTCAACACACAGGATGTAAACTTGGTCTGTAAATGATTTGATATCCAAGATAGTGGCAGAAGAAGAGAAATTGAAGAAGGATGGGGCACTATGCCCTAGTTGCTTCCAGTTTCTAGCAATAGAAAAGCAAGGGGTCTAAATCTCATACTCATAAAGGTACTTCGCCCCACCACTGGTCCGTCTGATAAATTGGGTCGAAAGAAGGCATCCTTAAGAAGGATAGTGACTGCTGTTTCTTCTGTAAGAAGAAGGGTCACATGAAGAAAGACTGTACTAAATATAAGAATTGGCTATCTAAACATGAGCATACAAGTAATGATTCTTTGGCACTGGTTTGTGAATCCAATCTATCTGAAGCCCCATCCAATCTTGGTGGCTAAATAGCGGTGCGATAATCATGTTACATTTACCATACATGGGTTCATAAACTAGAGGAAGCCAAATCAGGATGAATCGAAAGCTCATAGTGGGAGATAACAATAAAGCTGATGTTGAGTTCGTGGGAGATGTCATTTTGATCCTAGAATATGGATTTCATTTGATGTTGAGAAACACTTTCTATGTACCTTCCTTTAGATGGAACTTAGTTTTTTGTATCATGTTTGGACATGTGTGGTTACTCTTTTGAAATAAAGAACAGTGTGGTTTCTATGTTCTATAATTCAAATAAAGTGGGTGCTACAACATGTCCAATGGGAGTATAACAGATGTGTTTGTGACTCTAAAAGAACTTAAGCAATCTTGGTCACATTTTCAGGAAAGAGTGGAAAGGCTTGTAAAGGCTGATATTCTACCTACTCTAAAGATGACTTGGAAACTTTGTGTGGACTGTTGTAGAGGCAAGATGACCAAAATAAAGAAAAAGTCTGCAGTCCGAACTTCTGACCTATTGGAGGTCGTACATACTGATATAAGTAGGACCCTATACTCCAACATGTGTAGAAAAATTATTTCATCACCTTTCATTGATGACTATTCCGATATGGTTATCTGTACTTGATTAAAGAAAAGTCCGAGTCTCTTGATAATTCAAGATATTTCGGAACTGAAGTCGAGAAACAGTTGGGAAAAGTCATTAAGGTTGTCAGATCTGACCGTGGTGGTGAGTATTATGGCAGACATGGCGATACTGGACAGCTTAAAGGGCCATTTGCAAAAATACTTAGAGGATTCTAGGATAGTAGCTCAGTTCACTATGCCCTGGGAGCCTGAACAGAATGGTATGTCGAAAGGGGAAATCGCACCTTAATGGATATGATGAGGAGTATGATAAGTAGGACCAACCTGCCTAAATTCCTATGGGGTGAAGCTTTGAAGACAGCCCTTATGTGTTGAATCGAGTTCCCACTAAGGCCGCTCCACTAACTCCTTTGAGTTATGGACTGGACGTAAACCCAGCCTGAATCATTTGAAAGTCTGGGGTTGTCTTGCAGAAGTAAAGCTCTATAACCTAATCTTGAATAAGTTGGATCCCAAGACCACAAGATGCTACTTCGTGTCCTATCTAGAGCATTCAAGGGATACAGATTTTACAATCCTAATGGAGGCCCAAGGATTGTGGAATCACAGATAGCGAAGTTTCTGGAATACGACGTGGCGAAAAGGGTACATGTTCAGAGACTATTGAAAGTGACAGTATGACGGGTAATACTGTATCGTTTTCTCTCCCAATACAGACTGTTATGGAGCCTCCCATACGGTGACTGTGCCTGTTGAACTTCAGGATCCTATGGTTGAAACTATTCCTGATGAAGTAAATCAAGCCCAAGCAGCAGGATCAAGCTGAGGAAGTCCTACTAAGGAGGTCTGTTAGGCAAAGACGATCAGCAACCCACCAGACTATATAGTCTATTTGGAGAACAGGACTATGACATAGGCTGCGTAGTTGATCCAGTTACCTATAAGGATGCTGTTTCCTAGCACAATCAGACCTGTGGTTGGATGCGATGAAAGATGAGAATGCAATCTATGAGACATAATGGTGTCTGGGAGCTTGTCAAGTTGCTTGAAGGTCATAGGGTAATCGGCTGCAAATGGGTCTACAAGATGAAAAGGGATTCCAAAGGAAAGGTAGAAAAGTTTAAAGCAGACTGGTGGCTAAAGGTTTCACTCAAAGAGAAGGAGTGGATATGAATCAACTTTCTCTCCAGTCTCTCTAAGGATTCCTTCAGAGTATCATGGCGTTAGTAGCTCATTTTGACATGGAGTTATACGAAATGGACGTCAAGACTGCCTTTCTAAATGGAGATCTCGAAGAAGAAGTCTATATGACTCAACCTGAAGGGTTTGAAGTTGATGATTCGAGTGACCTTGTATGCAAACTGAAGAAGTCCATCTATGGCCTTAAGCAAGCATCCAGGCAATGGTATTTCAAGTTTCATAGCGTTGTTACTTCATTTGGTTTCGTTGAAAATAAAGTAGATCAGTGTATATACTGCAAGGTCCAGTGGGAAAAATACATTTTCTTGTTCTCTATGTGGAAGATATCCTACTGGCGAGCAGTGATATCGATCTATTGCATGAGACGAAGCGTATGCTGTTAGAGAATTTTGACATGAAGGACCTTGGTGAAGCGTCCTTTGTCCTTGGCATTGAAATCCACAGGGATATTCATGCCATGTTTTGGGTTTATCTCAGAGGGTATATATTGATGTATCTTGGAGAGATTCAACATGCAGGACTACAAGCCAGTTATTGCTCCTGTCTGTAAGGTGATAAGTTGATCTTTCACAGTGTCCTCAGACAGAGATGGAGAAATCCGAAATGAAGAATGTACCTTACGCCAGTGCACTTGGGAGCATTATGTATGCTCAAGTATGTACTAGGCCAGACATTGCTTTTGCAACAGACTTCTGGGCAGATACCAGTCAAACCTAGGACATAATCATTGGGTTGCTGCCAGAAGGTCCTAAGGTACTTAAAGAGGACAAGGGACTACATGATGACTTACAAGCATGTTCAGAAACCTGCAGTTTGTTGGATACTCGGATTTGAATTTTGCGGGCTGTCAGGACGACAAAAAGTCAACAACAGGTACATATTCATGTTGGCAGGCAGTGCAGTGTCATGGAAAAGTGAGAAACAGAAATCCATATCCTCCTCTACCATGCAAGCGGAGTTCATAGCGTGCTTTTCAACTGCTACTCAGGCAATTTGGCTCCGAAACCTCATTAGGGAGTTGACCATATTTGATTTTGTTGATAGACCCATACAGTTATATTGTGACAATAACTCTGCAGTGTTGTTTATTAACAACAACAGAGGTCTCAAGGGGTCTAAACACATGGACGTTAAGTTTCTGACCATAAAGGAATCTGTGTAAAAAGGTGACATTGCAGTAGAGCATATTTCTACAGATGATATGATTGCAGACCCACTGACTAAAGGTCTTCGCCCTTGTATTTTTAAGTGACACGTCACTACTATGGGCTTAGAGACACCATTGCATGCTGTGATTTAGTGGGAGGTATCTTTTGGTTTGCTCTAATAAAGTTTACATCTGTTTTGTTACATTTTGTAACATAATGATATGTATTAAAGTGTTTGTAGCACTATTAATATTAAATACATATTCTTGTAAATCTTGAGGCATGTGTAAACCTCGAGTAAAGGCTATGGGCATTTGGATGTTAGCCGTGTTTATATGTCTTGTTATACATAAAGCAAAATTAACTATAAAGTTGAGACATATAACAGGTTCATTAGAATCATATGGATATTCTCTAGTGGCACACCAAGTTTTGTGACATATAAGGAGAGAGAATGATGTCCGACAAAATGGATAACACATAAAGTGTATCTCTTTTGAGGTGTTATCCAATTGCCACACTACTATATTAAATCCATTTCTGTAAAGTTGAGGACATTTGTGACCATGGATGGCTCTGTGTCTGCTGACGCAGTTACTGGCATGATCCGGTGTTTAAGACTTTATGGGATCGGATTGGCCATTAAGAATAATCCGTAAACCAATATAAAGACGTGCACTACAGTACAGTTTCAATTAATGCTTGCCCAAGTGGGAGAATGTTAGAGTTTTCCGAATATGGGCTCGCCTTAATCGAAATTATAATTCACCGTTATATGGTATTAATTTACCGTTTGCGGAATTGGTTTAATAAAGAATGGATTTAAAGTTTCTTGATGGGCGGTATATGGGTCTGGCTAGTGTGGATCGAATCCGGTCAGCCCCGTGATGAGAGGACCCAGCTGGAACTCTATAAATAGGCTAGGATCCCCCCTCTACCCTTACCTTTTTTGCCATTTCCACTCTTCATCTTCTCCATAAGGCTTGTGAGAGAGAGAGATAAGTGGGAGGCGGTCTCATCGATGCTAGGGCGGTCCCAAGGGCATAGAGGGGAAGGTTCCGAGCCCGCATCGTCAGATTTCCGCACCGTACGATCATGGATTCCAAATCAGGTACGCAAGCCCGATTCTTTGGCTATTTAGTTGTTAGAACTTGACTATGGCGATCCTAAGGAGTCGTTGGTGACGACGGACGGCCGATTCTACGGCCAACAGCTTCCTCAACGTATGGAATATTTGGGCAATTTTGGGCATAATGCCCCATCTTTCCTAAAGAATAGTAGTAGGTAGGCAGTCTCTCATAACAAAAAAATCAACCGTAGTTCCTTTCCCTTAAAACTATAAATCAAACTAAATTCCAATGGGGATGCTAGGTTGAGATTAATTTTAGCCTTGCGTAATGTCAACCCTGTCAACCTTTTTTATTCAATTTTGATGCCCTCTACTCTATCAACTCTTTTTGCAATACTATTTATAACATCATCTTTTCTTCCTTCCGTAAGGAGTCCTATGATGTGCATCCAGAAAGCACAAGAATCAAATGGGAGGCGTTGAGTTAAACTACTAGGTACCAATGGTTTTAATATCAGTAGATATCTCGAAAAAGACCAAGCTCCTATTTTCAAAACCCTATTTCTCTTTTAAACATTTTCAAACACAAAGGAAAATAGACCTAACTCCAAATATGAACACACTACCTTTTCTAATTTCCATGTTTTTTTTCATGTTTAATTGGAATACTTAGAAGTTAATTATTGGGCTACAATAGAGATGACCAAATAAAGTCAATTCTCCTTCTTCCAAGCTTTCCTTTGTAAAAATCTCATTCATTATAGCTATCTTTGTTCTAGGCATAAGATGACCCAGGCATCCACACAGAGAGGCCATACGAAGCTCTTGGTCTCTCTCTCAATGAATCTTCTTACTTAGCTAGAAAGGGCACTTAGATTCACTATGGATTTTGTAGGGGAATCTGGATCTCATTCCTCCTTGGGATAGCTTAACACTCTCAGACTTAGGTTGCATAAGGATGGATTCACGGATTACGACTAAAAAAAAAAAATATGGATAGGGGAAGACCTATTGCTAGGTTTGAATGTTTGAGGCTTAGGTTTTGTTGTATACTGTGAAGAGACGCAAATGATGTATTTAGGTTAATGGGGTTCGAGTCGTATAGTTTTGGGTGTGGGTTGATTACATGGTTTGTTCACCGGAAGAAATTTGAGGAAGAAATATGGGATTTAGGATTTGCTATTGATATGGTAGAAAAAGTTCTCAAAACAAGCGAGAGAATTTTCCTTGTTCAATGTTGGCACGTATGGCCAAGTGAGCTCCTTTGATTTGATATTTGGTTCAGTCCACTTTTGCCTCCTCCACTATTCTAGATGTTCGGGAGTCACACCTTATCCGAGCTCTCTTGCCCATCAGATCTAGGCCTAGTTTGCGATGAACTAAGGGCGCGCATGATAACCATTCTGTTCCAGAAATAATTTCTGGAACAGAAATAGATTTTTCTATTTCTATTCTAGAATGAGTTTCTGAGCCAGAAAAAGCGTTTGATAACAGCATAAAATTTCTTTTCCTGGAATAGAAATTCGTTTGACAACAAAAAAAAAAATTTCTATTTCCGGAACAAAAAATCGCAATTATTTTTTTTTTGTTTTCATTATGGTGTTCTAAAGACGGCAATGATCATCAAAAGGTCCTCGTATCAAATACACATCTAAGTACCGACTTTGCTCGTTTGTTTTCAATGCATCTCCAAGTTCAGTTCTTCTATAGTATTGAAATTCTAAGCCCCTTTTTCCGAGCCATCAGAACACACACGGCATTCCGACTACAAACATGTGGGTATAAGTGACTACAAACTGATTAGAGTATGCTCTCTAAATTTCACCCTTTTTTCTTCCATTTCACCCTTTTTGCTCTCTCAAATTATGTCTGTTGTACACCCGTGCAGGATTTGGTACCTTGCGTTCCTATATTATTTAAGGACCAATAGATCATCCTCTGGAGGGGGAAGAGAGATACGGAATCAACCTCCAATCTACATATGCATGAGCATAAATTAGACATACCACATGTTTAGTGCCTGTTAAAGAAATTATTGCAACATCTTTGGCATAAGATGTTTCAGATGAAGTATGCTGCATTAGCAACGCAGGCTCGTTTGCTTAGACACATTTTAATTTCTTAAACTATGTGCAGATATTGTGTAGATATTGTGGGGTACGACAAAGTGATATGCCATTGCTTGGATGAAGACAGTCTGCAAGAAGACCCCGGGCCTTAAAAGAAATGTGACCACCTATCTTTTGATAAATAAATCATCATATAAATTGTAAAAAAAAAAATTATGCTCCAAAAAGATGAAAAGGAAATGTGAAGGAAGGGCATCAAGAGCCAACATAGGAAATTCACTTGACAAAAGATGGGTCCAAGCTACATTTTGTTTCTGTTCCTCTGCCCAACCTGGAAGCCACTACTAGCCCAAAAAACATGACATTACGAGAGCCAACATAGGAAATTCTCAAATACAAATAATGAAATTGCATTACAAAAGTTAAGAACATAATCTCTGCCATATTATGATCCCTCGCCATTTCATTGGCAATACCTATCTTAAGCATGTTCATCTTGATTTCCTCTGCAGTCGATGCATCTAATGTAACCTCATCTTCTGTAGGTCCAACGAGTACCAGAAGGAGATTCAATAACACGAAAATTCACCTTTGCCAATATCAAAAGAGGGGCTCCTTGAAGATCATCATTCCGAATAACTTTTTCTGAAAGGCATATTAGCACAATTAGCAAATCACTGTGAGAAGAATTATGGGCTGCTATTACCAATTACAATCCAATCAGTGATGTCACCATTCATGAGAAATTTTAACTATGTTCAAATCATTCAAAGCTTAAGCTGGTAAAAACTGGAAGTGTTGTTACTTATTGAAGTACCCAACAAGTATCTTGGTATTTACAGGGCTAAACATATCTCACGAGTAGATTTTTCTCATCCATGGAAATCATATAACCATAAACCGAAACCTTATAATGCAGCAGTAAATATGTCCCAATAAATATGTTGCCCGATCTAGCAGCTGGTGGTAGCAGAGATGCAATGAGAAGATTTATTGCAAATCTCAGGAAGGAAAACCAAAGTTTCAAGTTTCACCAGCTGTACTAATGTATATACATCAATGGGATGAATCATTAGAGTTGTCTTTCCTAATATGAATGCTAACTAGAATTACAGACGTGGTAAGAGAATAGAAGCAATGGTAGCAGTCTCCCACATATGCGTGCTGGAAACCAGTTCGGGATTCATAACAAGCAAGTGCACATAAATTTTTGTAAAGTCTTTGTTTAACTGTCACCTTGAACCCATAGATTTCCTAGCTAAAATCAATGGATGGCCAGGATACTTACCAGCAGCCTTTCTGACAACATCTGAGTGGAACTTAACCAATTTTTTAGCCTTGGGAGGAGCTTTTCGTTTCCGACCAGATATATCTGCCACATTTAAGATCCATTTTCAATCTATGGAGAAAGTAGCTAAATAGAGACATTATAAAAAACAGTAGTGAAAACTGCGACTTTGACTCAGTATAACAAGCCTCATATAGCAAAGAAATGTGAACGACCATAAGAGATTAAAAAGGAAAAGGGGGGAAAAAGGAACAAAATTGCATTAGATCATTAGCAGAGCAAATGGAGAGATTAAAAAGGGGGAAAAAAAAGTCTATGAGTGTCAGCTTTACATACAGGGGGTAGTCAAAGGTGATAACTTCAACAGCATGTAGTGCCTTGCCCAACATTTCCTTCCATCTGCACGAATTCACGATTCAATCTTTAATTCTCAAGCATTATGAAAAACATATCCAAATCATTTTCTTCTGCAGAATAGTAAAAAGGGAATGCTAATAACAACAAAATCGCATGGATCATTACAATTGGTTAAGCATCATATGACAAGCTCGAAAGCATGTGCGGGGAGCATCATTACAATTAAAAGGAAGAAACCAAAAGCACCTTCAAAGGCTAGAGCAAGCCCTAATCAAGTCCTGAAAACCCAGCAAGCCCTAATCGCCCTAATTGAGTCCTGAAAACCCAGTAAGCCCTAATCGAGTCCAGAAAACCCAGCAAGCCCTAATCGAGTCGACCAAACAGATCTGCCATGGGGAGAGGAGGACTTTATGACCTTGACAGACGGAGAGGGCACATCCGCGAGGAGATTGCTGGCGAAGGGAGATTGCTATTCTACCGATGGCGAAGGGAGATTGCTGTTCTTTCGATGCTCTATAATGAAGAAAGCGCAAAGAGAGGTAGAGGGGACAAACCTTGCAAGGAATCAAAATCGCCTGTGGCTCATCGCTGGAGATAGAGCTTGAATTTGTCGGAGAACAGAGAAGAAGAGCTTCGTCTCGCTGCTTTCGTCAAGTACTCTTGTCAAATTTGTGAGAGGAGGCGTGCGTGTGAACGAAGGAGAGAAGCGTTTTCTATTTCTGTTTCTGCCAGAAGTAAAAATTTTTGTTTCTCATTTTGGTCCAAAACCTATTTCTAGAATAGATTTTTGTTCCAGAAATAAAAAAATAGATTTGCGTTGCCAAACGAGTTTCTGTTCCAAACCTATTTCTAGAATAGGTTTGGAATAGAAATAGAGAAACAGAATGGTGTCATGCACGCCCTAAGTATCTACTCAAGGGGACCATATTCTCCTATCATCTATAACAATCCAGCCCAGTCCATGTAGGCCAAGATCCTTTTTTTTTTTAAGTAACCGCACAAAAGTGATGACCATTTGGGTATGGGTCAAACAATAGAAGATTGAATATCATAGTTGCACTTCCAAACTAAGGAAAGAATTTTCCTTGATGAAAAGTTTCAATAAAAGTTGGTAAATTTCAATTGATATCGGTTAACAATAGTAGCCAATAAATTGTTTGTTTGTAATTTAAGGCTGATTGTTCTGCGAAAAATGCAAGGTTTTCAAAAAATATTTCCAGAAAGGTAATTTCTAAGAACATGATAGTTTTTTTCAATGCTTTGCTAAACTATGAAAAAAACCCAAAAAATATTTTGTCATTTGGTATGAAAATTCGAATTTTATTTCACCACGGACTTCTTTTATTTATTATTTATTATTATTTTTTTCATTTTTTAAATTTCAATTTTTCAATTATTTATCTGCACCTTTTCTCATTTTTTTAAATTTTTTCTTTTTGGTTTTGGTCGATTGCCAACCATGGCAATGGTCGTCGACCAGCTACAAGCGAGCTTGAGGCTTGATCGATCTTCATAATCTCCGGCTCCCCAAATCGGCGAAATCCAGCCTCGCCACAGGGAGAATTCCTATATGTATATTTTTGTTAACGGTGAAAAAAATTCGTTAGCCACTATTTTGAAAAGAATATTGACAACTGCAGCCAAAAAAATAAGTTCGATTAGATGACCGCTCAAACAAATTTAGCTAGCTAGTTGTTGACACCTGAATTTTGACTAACCTTTTTAATCATTTTTCATAAAAAAAAATATAGAACTAATTTTAGTTCTTGCAAAAAATGATTAAATCAGTTTTCATATTTATTCGTGCATCTCATTCTAGTTTTGACAGAGGAAATGAGTTTAAATTGATAGACGATTGGACTAAGCATGGGGAAAATGTGTTGAAAATTTCATGAAGGCTTGGATTAAAGAAATATTTCTCAGGGGCTGAATTGTAAATATTTAAAACTTGAGGGACTATTTTGCAAATAACTAAACGGTGAGTTAGTGGATAAATTAGAAAAGAAGGTGGAGAAATGATGATAGAGAAAGAAGGGAAGATTGAGAAGAATTGATGGAGAAGGGAAGATGAAGAAGAGTTGAGAGAGAAAGGAAAATGGAGAAGAGTTGATGAAGGAGGGAAGATAAAGAAGAGTTGATGAAGGAGGGAAGATGAAGAAGAGTTGATGAAGAAATGGAGATGGAGATGGAGACAGAGAGATGAAGATAAAGAAAGAAGATGGAGATGAAGAAATAAAGATGGATAGAGAGAAGGTGAGTTAGTGAAGAAATTAGAAAGAGAGATGGAAAAAAAACTATAAAAGAAGGAAGAAACATTTTTGAGAAGATAATGAAAAAATATTCAAAGGGAACCAAATGAGAGTGTATTTTAGAGGAGAGTTTTGGAGAGTAAAAGTTGGAAGCTCGGTGCCACCGTCGCCAGCTCCTCCTTTATCGACACAAAACTGCATCCATCCCCGTCATTGGGAGTCGTGATCTGAGATCCTGATCAACAACGCAATATGAGATTTGAGTTGGTAGTCAAATTCACCAAATCAAGTAACAATTCTAATCTTTAGAATATTGAAAAATTCATTACCTAAATTGATTGATTTGAATCCCGATTAAATCTTGTTGGATATATCATTCCATTGCCATGCTTAAAAATTACATCTTTCAAAAATTCACATCATATAGATAATTGCACGTGTGATCTATTTTGTAAATATTTATGTTGAACCATATTTTTTAGACTACATCTCAAAAAACGAAAATTCATGTTAAAGAAAAAAAAATCATTCACGGCATGCATTGCATATAGCTTAATTCTTCACATTGTCATATAAAAAAATTTGCACCTTTAAACTTCAAGTGGAAATTCATCATTAGTGTTAAATTGAACATTTTTCACGAAATTGAAACCGAAAGGGCATTAATTGAAAAATAATGTAACCAAGTCCCCAAACTCATTGATCTTTGGTTCGTAGGATAAAGTATTCATCTCAATACTTTATTTAGGTGTCTAATCACACCTACCCAAAATGATTAGTGACGAATCCAAAAATTAAAATATTTTATCTAGTGATCACTTGAACCATAAGTCACTATTTGGTATAACTTGAGAGAGTTCGAGCTAAGTTAATTAATTTAATTAATTAACTTGGTAATCCATTAACTTAAAATTGCAAATTCCATCGATTTTTTTTAGGGTCGCTATAGCTTGGCGACTCCGCTAGGGACATAAAAATGAATATTTTTGCAAATTTAAACATGACTTAAGCTAGAAAAATTTCATGAAATTCATTTGATTTGACAATTGGCTGTATTATAAATTTTAGGTGTTAAATGATTTTGT
>JAGVVM010021031.1:0-24287 GCA_019149425.1 Psidium friedrichsthalianum | reverse complement strand
AAAAATCGATTCAAAAGAAAATCTGAATTATAAAAAGTTAGAGAGATGATATGATTTTAACATTTAATCAAAAGAAAAAATGGAATCCGCTTTCTAATTTTTTAGAAAAGCAGAACCCCAAAGCGACAAGCAAAAAGAAGCCAACATAGATATTGATGATTGTGGTCTGATGGTTTTTCTTTTTCAAAATGTATGCACAAGTTAAACTTTTACATATTAACAAATTCTCATTTCCATGTACAAAGTAAATCGAGCATTTATCAGCTCGTTGACACTAGTTATGCACAAGCCTTCCACCAATGGTTTAAATCAATAAGTTAAAAGACAGGATTGGAATTATAAAAGAAGGGAAACTGATTTATTTGGTTTCTTTTGACTGAATTACTTCCTAACCAGGCAGTCCATTCGACTGCTGTGGAGCTAAATTTTAGGAAGTTCTAAGTATGATCATGGGTGATGTAGGGTCGAACCGTCTACTATAATCTCACTTAAGTGGAGGCATCCCAACCGGATATGCCCATCATAGGTTTTCCCTTTAGCACGCATGTATGTCTGCATCTGATGAAGCTTCTATGCTTGGACTGAGAACCTCTTGATTGCATGGATGGTGACTTTGATGCTTCCTTACATATTTAACTTTGCAAAACTCTTCCGAACATCTAACTTTTTGAGTCTACTTTAGTTCCTCGAAATTTCAGATTATTGGAGGAACTTGAGCTGGAGAAAAAGGAATTGGAGATGGCACTGTTAGCTATGGGATGGATGATGGAGATGACATTTACATGCGATCTTGGACTGGCACTATCATTGTCCTCACAATGTGCGGTTTCTGTGATAAGTAATCTATTACGTTTTTCTATCTTCGCCACTTTTGAAAAGAGTACTTGTACTTCACATTCTCATCTGTGCATATGAGTTGCAATTCTCAATGTATTGTGTCTTAAACGAAAATGCTTTGACTTTTGAAAGGACGAATTAGATTGTATTGGTTAGGGTCATGATATTACAATCTTGGGAACTTTAGGTTGGTCTTTTTAAAGCTACACCAGTTCCCATGGTGTACTGTTTGCACTTTTCATTATCCATGGGCAACTTATATGAAGCTTGTGGTCAGCATATGCTTTCGCCATTAGAACAATAGGATATTCGAGACTTAAAAATATGTTCTTGTTGTTTAGATGCTAATAAAAATGTTTTCCATGCTTAACTAGGGGCATAGTTGCTTAGGCATGGAAAATTACTTGAAATGCGTTTGGATAACATCCTTTCCAATTTATTGAATGGGTCACAAATATTAACTCTGATCACCATCCCAGCTCACTTTACGAAGAAATTCAAAGTTCTCACTTGTCCAATCAGAGTCATATTTGCATGACACAATATGAGATGTAGCCTGTATTCTTGTTCCATGGGCTGTCCTTTTTTTTTTTTTTTTTGGTCGGAATTCCGAGTTGGCTGTAAAGAGTATATATTTTAGACTTTAATTTTTTGTATTATCAGTCAAAGTATTATGCTTGATTCTGTTCATATTAACCATTGGCTAGCATAGATTGCTTACTGTTGCAGATTTTTGCTTCTTTTTTCTAGACTGTATATACATTAAGGTCGTATCTACCAGTTGAAGCAGCTCTGCGCAAAAGATTACCCGGAAAAGCCACCCAGTGTTAGTTTTCATTCACAGCATCAACATGACATGCGTTAACCATGAAACTGGAGTGGTAATTGATCCATGCTCCTATGTTTGTGGAATGTAGTGGCTTCTAGTAAGTGCACGATCAATAAAGGGCTTCATCGTTCTGCATTTGTTTTAGGATCCATGTCCTATGAGTGAAGCTGTTCATGACTCATATAAGGGGCTGCGGTTGTTCCTGTTGGAGAAAGGATTGGCTTTTGGATTTCTTTTTTCCAAAGTCCACTGAATGTTATATCATTTCTGTGATCCTCCGAAATTCTTCTTTTCTGCAATAAAAGCCTAGATGTCACACATTCAATATGAGGATTTGACGATATTCGGACATCGACATAGAGAGACCTCAAGGCTACTGCTCTCTGCAGGTTGAGCCGAAGAAATTTGGGTTGCTCGCAAATCGGCAGTATGGGAGTACACCATGGAGGACTACTGACTCAGCTGAAGAAGGAAATGGTAGCCCCACACAGACAGAAACTTCGTCCAGCCTCCGGAAGGCACCTGTTCTAGCTCTGAATATGACATAGAAATCAAGGGGCATGTTGCTTTCGCACATGCAATATAGGGTTTGTAATGTTGTGTCAATGCTTTTAGAGTGACGATGGTGGAGGAGGGGAATGGCCGAAGAAAGCCGTCCCCTTCTCCCAGGTTCATTGTTGTTCTATCGACTTCTTTCAGATAAATTGTGTCTCGAAAGATTGTTTGGTGAATGGAATTTTAATCCGCGTGTAAAATAGCTTTCTGATCACTACCTTAATTTAGTCACTATTCCTGCCTACTGCAGCATTTATATCTAGCCAGCTGATAGCAGTGATTATTTCAGTCTTTTTGGCCACAAGAAACAACAAGACACTGCTCTGAAACTTGGAATTTCGGAAGATGCGTCGGTCCCAATTATGTGATTGGTAAATATTGACACTGAAAGTTCTAATTTTTCCTGTTTTATTGCTATGAAGCTTCTACATGCACCCTCAGCAATTTCATCCAATGGTCGGAAGTGATTGAATGATTGGTTTTCCTTGTTTGCTTACGGCAGACTTTCATCTTTACGTAGTTTCGGCCTTAAGGTATAGCTTCCCATTGTCCTTATGACAGCTAAATCAAGCTTAGGAGACACAATAGCAGGAGTTTCTTTTTTTTTTATCAGGTCGAATAGCAGGAATTTGAGACATGGGTAATTTTGAGATGCAATAGTACGAATTTCTTTTATTTATTTATTTCCCCTTTTCGGGTTATCAGGAACTTCGTCAAATCTGGGTTAAGATAACAACTCTGTCGTCGCAAAATTTTTACGATTTCCCCGGTGTACGTATTAAAATCTCAGTCGTTTCTTGTGATTTTTGAAGTTGGTCGATACCTATATCTATATCATAAGCGTGCCAATCTTTTTTTCTTTTTCATCCAAAACGTGAAAGAGTTATAAAATGTAATAACCATGAATACCCCGTGAAAATGCCTAAAGCAATTAATGAGTATAAAATTTCTGGACGTACTCTATAATGTCCATGATTTAAAGCCAATTCCCATTTCTCTGTCGCCAAATCTCTGTTTACTTGTGTAGCAATTTGTCTGCAATAGAAAGACGACCACTACTGCTCAAATATTAACTTTGATTACTCATAATGATAGTAGTATCTTTAGAAAAATTATCAACAAAAACATTTTCAATATCGATAATACTTTATGTACTAATTATTTTCACGGTGATGAAAATATTTTGCATTAATTTATTTTTATGAGTGATACAAGAGTTTATTTTTTGAAAATATTTTTCAAATATTGATTTTTCGTAGAACAAACACCCTTATACCTATCCTGCTATGCACAATAGAAGCAAATTCCTTTCTCCTTGGGCTTTAGGTAAGTTGCACACCCCGAACGCACGATTTACCGCCGGGCAGCGTGTTTTCTGCTTATCGGTCATTGTCCTCTGCTCCGCTTGATTTCTTCTATGCTTTCCTTCGGTGATAGCCAATCACGGAAGTGATTTTGCCTCCGCGAATTACAAGCGAGTGTAGAGAATTGCCTGGTCAGCAGAGTCTTACCCCCCAAAAATAACGGAAGACATTAGGATCTCAAGTGAGCTCCTAATGTTGCAGAGGGAGGGTATGCAAGAGGACAGACGCTTTGCTCAACCACGACTTTAAGGGAAGGTTACATACTTTTCACAGAACAGAACGACCAAAATCTTCAGCATGCAGAATCATAGCATCATATGGGCAGTGAACGCGAAAGCAAATTGTATTGCAGCTTGAAAGTCTGAAAATATCATGCTTAAAGTCGATCTTGCAACACACCCACCTGGCTAGTTTTAATTTCAACATGTGCCTTAACAAATGCTAAAACCAACTATGCGAAATTAAAATCGAGCTGACACAAAAAAGCTCTCCATTCTCACAGCATTTGCATGTCCTCAATCAGTACCGCTCCTTCCAGGTCCACCACCACGCCAAAGCCTGGCAGGCATCATAACCTGTGGCTCGACCTCAACTACCAGGAATGTCGACATCCGAGAGAAGCAAGCATGTCCAGAGTCTCCTTGTCGACCTTGATCTTGTTGGTCTTGATGGCCGACCTCACAGGGCACAAAGTCATGCGATGCTCACGCTCCTCCTCCTGCAGCTTCAACCGAGATCCCACGGACGGGTCCCTTCTGGATGCCTTCATCAAGTGGTGGAGAACCCGCGATCTTGTTCCGGAAGCCTTTCGATGGAACATGGCGACTTCCTCCAGGATCTTCTTGTTCATGTGGAAGTCCAGAGTCATGCGAGAGTAGTCCTCTCGATAAACCTGGCGAGAAGACTTCTTCACAGTCTTGGTGCGCACAACGACCCATGATTGCTTACCTTTCCCTACATAACATTGGAGAACCCACAAAATGGACATCATGCTCCAACCAATAACTAGAACATGTCTCGCTCCCACATTCAATGCTTTCATGGAACACAAACCACTTAAACCCCACAAAAAATAAACAAGCAGACAACACAACAACGAACCGCCATTACATATCTCAGGTTGCAATTACTTGTCAAATTACAGCATTAAACAAAACAAAGTATCTCATCAAATTCTATGCATTGCACAATATCATTCTAGTAGAAACCCCGTGTGCGAAAAGGGATTCCATGGCGATCAGGAGAATGTCACAATCACATATCACAACAGAAAGTTCGAATCCTCTCGTTAAGGTGATGAACTTTGGACAAACAAGATTCAATACCGAGAACGAGCTGAACTAAAAGGACATTCTAAAACACGAATCAACCCATCAAAATCCAAGCCACCGAGATCAGAAACCTCCACCCCGCAAAACTACTCAAACAACAGCAGCTTTCGCATGTAAAGACAACATACAAAGGCTACGAACAAAATCAAACTTCAAAGGGCGCAATCGGGCGACTGATTTCTAGAATCCAGGAACTACAGAACAGAATATGCCTAACCAACCATCCCAAATTCAGGTTTCGTCACCGCAAATTACAGCGGAATAGGCAAAGAACCACAAGATTAGACTACGCTTCCTGTTGAAGAAGATGAAGAAGAAGATGGAATGGATCGTATGAGCACTCGCAACTGGCAACAAAGAATGAACTTTGCTGAGCAAAGGGTATAAATAGGAGGGACGCTAGGGCTGCGTATGGTAACCATTCTTATTTTCTGATTCTGTTTCTTGAACAGTAAAGAATGAGAATCATGTTTGGTAACTCAAATAATTTTGATTCTCATTCTGTTCCCTGAATCAGTTTTAGAGAATCAGAATTGGTTTTATAGCAAAATCCAGAACAAAAAAAATAAGATTTTCTGGCCGAATCAGCTTTTGACAATCAAAAACATGGATGAAATCTCACATATTTCACTTTTCCCATTTCAGTTTTCTCATCACTTTCTCTGTTCTAATAAAATTAAAATAAAAATTTTAAAAAAATTGGAAATTTTTTTTAAAATCATGCAAAAAATTTAGAAACTTCAAAAACGAAAAGTTATTATGTTAGTTGACCTGATTTTCATAAATTGGGGCTAAATTTCCTAGATTTTCCGTAAATTTCACTTTCTACAAAAAATGTTGCAAAATGGGCATCCAACATGCAGATTGTAACAATATACTCGGGCCTATGTCACAAAATGTGGTCATCTACATTGAGCTGGAACCAAACAGCCCACTTGGATTAGCTCGAGAAGTTGCAAATATAGTGAAACTCTACTTCATATGGGAGGACAATGGTCTTTTTTCAAAAACTGATTCTGATTAAATGACTTTATTTTTTTATTCTATTTCTGGATGAGTTTAAAAAACCAGAAACGCGTTTGATAACTGCACAAAATTTATATTTCAAAAAACTGTTTCTCTTTCTGTTTTTTATTTATTTAAAAAAATAATGTATGTATTATTTTTTGTAAAATTTCATCCTAAATGAAGGCTAATTTCCAATGCACACAAAAATAATTTAAAATACATTTATTTTTTTAGCATGTCATAAATGAAAACACAAATTTTAATACATGATGTTTGAAGTTCGATTAAAGCATGGGACACGTTTCCATATTAAGGACTCATTGTTTTTTTAAATGTTGCGTTATCCAAATATATACAAAATAACAGCCAAATAACAAATTATCCACTGAAAAAAAAGACCAAATTGTCCTCCTTCATATGAAGTACGAGTCATTCACTATCATTTTGCACTTCTGTCCTAAATCCAAGTGGGTGTTTGGTTCCAGCTCTATGTGTAGATGACCACATTTTGTGACATACGGCTACGAGTATATATGTTACCATCGCATGTTGGATGCCCTCATCTTCTGCAACATTTTTTGTAGAAGAGTGAAATTTAGGAAATCTAGGAAATTTAGGCCCCAATTTATGAAAATGAGGTCAAACTAGCATAATCTAAGCTTTTTCTGTTTTTAGGAAATTTCTAAATTTTTTTTATGATTTTAAAAAAAATTTCCAATTTTTTTAAATTTTTTATTTTAAATTTTATTAGGTTGAGAGAAAAGTGATGAGAAAACTGAAAGGGAAAAGTGAAATATGTGAGATTTCATTATGTTTTGTGATTGTCAAAAGTGATTCTTTTTTCAGAAACATCTTTTTTTTTTTGTTCTGGATTTTGCTATAAAACTGATTCTGATTCTCTAAAACTGATTCTGGGAACAGAATCAGAATCAAAATTATTTGAGTTACCAAACATGATTCTCATTCTTTACTGTTTCAAGAACAGAATCAGAAAATAAGAATGGTTACCATACCGCAGCCCTAGCGTCCCTCCTATTTATAAACCCTTTGCTCAGCAAAGTTCATTCTTTGTTGCAGTTGCGAGTGCTCATACGATCCATTCCATCTTCCTTCTTCATCTTCTCTCAACAGGTAGCGTAGTCTAATCTTGTGGTTCTTTGCCTATTCCGCTGTAATTGCGGTGACGAAACCTGAATTTGGGATGGTTGGTTAGGGCATATTCTGTTCTGCTAGTTCCTGGATTCTAGAAATCAGTCGCTCGATTGCGCTTTGAAGTTTGATTTTGTTCGTAGCCTTTGTATGTTGTTCTTTACATGCGAAGCTGCTGTTGTTTGAGTAGTTTTTGCGGGGTTGGAGGTTTCTGATCTCGGTGGCTTTGATTTTGATGGGTTGATTCGTGTTTATGAATGTCCTTTTAGTTCAGCTCGTTCTCGGTATTGAATCTTGTTTGTCCAAAGTTTCATCACCTTAAACGAGAGGATTCGAACTTTCTGTTGTGAATATCTGATTGTGACATTCTCCTGATCGCCATGGAATCCCTTTTCGCACCGGGGTTTCTACTAGAATGATATTGTGCAATGCATAGAATTTTGATGAGATACTTGTTTTGTTTAATGCTGTAATTTGACAAGTAATTGCAACTGAGATATGGTAATGGCGGTTCTGTTGTTGTGTTGTCTGCTTGTTTATTTTTTGTGGGGTTTAAGTGGTTTTGTGTTCCATGAAGCCTTGAATGTGGGAGCGAGACATGTTTCTAGTTATTGGTTGGATGCAATGATGTCATTTTTGTGGGTTCTCCAATGTTATGTAGGGAAAGGTAAGCAATCATGGGTCGTGTGCGCACCAAGACTGTGAAGAAGTCTTCTCGCCAGGTTATCGAGAGGGACTACTCTCGCATGACTCTGGACTTCCACATGAACAAGAAGATCCTGGAGGAAGTCGCCATCGTTCCATCGAAGAGGCTCCGGAACAAGATCGCCGGGTTCTCCACCCACTTGATGAAGCGCATCCAGAAGGGACCCGTCCGTGGGATCTCGTTGAAGCTGCAGGAGGAGGAGCGTGAGCATCGCATGGACTTTGTGCCCGATGAGTCGGCCATCAAGACCAACAAGATCAAGGTCGACAAGGAGACTCTGGACATGCTTGCTTCTCTCGGCATGTCCGACATTCCTGGGCTAGTTGAGGTCGAGCCACAGGTTATGATGCCTGCCCAGGCTTTTGGCCGTGGTGGTGGACCTGGAAGGAGGTACTGATTGAGGCCATGCAAATGCTGTGAGAATGGAGAGCTTTTTTGTGGTCAGTCTGATTTTACTTTCGATAGTTGGTTTAGCATTTGTTAAGGACATGTTGAATTAAACTAGTCAGGTGGGTGTGTTGAAGATCGACTTTAAGCATGATATTTTCAGACTTTCAAGCTGCAATACAATTTGCTTTCGCGTTCACCTGCCCATATGATGCTATGACTCTGCATGCTGAAGATTTTGGTGTTCTGTTCTGTGAAAAGTATGTAACCTTCCCTTAAAGTCGTGGTTGAGCAAAGCGTATTTCCTCTTGCATACCTCCCTCTGCAACATTAGGAGCTCACTTGGATTCCTAATGTCTTCCTTTATTTTTGGGGGGTAAGACTCTGCTGACCAGGCAATTCTCTACACTCGCTTGTAATTCGCGGAGGCAAAATCACTTCCCGTGATTGGCTATCACCGAAGGAAAGCATAGAAGAAATCAGCGGAGCAGAGGACAATGACCGATAAGCAGAAAACACGCTGCCCGGCGGTAAAATCGTGCGTTCGGGGTGTGCAATCTCCTTAAAGCCCAAAGGAGAAAGGAATTTGCTTCTATTGTGCATAGCAGGATAGGATATTAAGGGTGTTTGTTCTACGAAAAATCAAATATTTGAAAAATATTTTCAAAAAATAAACTCTTGTATCACTCATAAAAATAAATTAATGCAAAATATTTTCATCACCGTGAAAATAATTAGTACATAAAGTATTATCGATATTGAAATGTTTTTTGTTGATTAATTTTTCTAAAAGATACTACTATCATTATGAGTAATCCAACAGTTAATATTTGAGCAGTAGTGGTCGTCTTTCTATTTGCAGACAAATTGCTACACAAGTAAACAGAGATTTGGCGACAGAGAAATGGAATTGGCTTTAAATCATGGACATTATAGAGTACGTCCAGAAATTTTATACTCATTAATTGCTTTAGGCATTTTCACGGGGTATTCATGGTTATTACATTTTATAACTCTTTCACGTTTTGGATGAAAAAGAAAAAAGATTGGCACGCTTATGATATAGATTATAGGTATCGACCAACTTCAAAAATCACAAGAAACGACTGAGATTTTAATACGTACACCGGGGAAATCGTAAAATTTGCGACGACAGAGTTGTTATCTTAACCCAGATTTGACGAAGTTCCTGATAACCCCGAAAAGGGGAAATAAATAAATAAAAGAAATTCCGTACTATTGCATCTCAAAATATACCCATGTCTCAAATTCCTGCTATTCGACCTGATAAAAAAAAAAGAAACTCCTGCTATTGTGTCCTCCTAAGCTTGATTTAGCTGAATAAGGACAATGGGAAGCTATACCTTAAGGCCGAAACTACGTAAAGATGAAAGTCTGCCGTTAAGCAAACAAGAAAACCAATCATTCAATCACTTCCGACCATTGGATGAAATTTGCTGAGGGTGCATGTAGAAGCTTCATAGCAATAAACAGGAAAAATTAGAACTTTCAGTGTCAATATTACCATCACATAATTTGGACCGACGCATCTTCCGAAATTCCAAAGTTTCAGAGCAGTGTCTTGTTGTTTTCTTGTGGCCAAAAAGACTGAAATAATCACTGCTATCAGCTGGCTAGATATAAATGCTGCAGTAGGCAGGAATAGTGACTAATTAAGGTAGTGATCAGAAAGCTATTTTCACACGCGGATTAAAATTCCATTCACCAAACAATCTTTCGAGACACAATTTATCTGAAAGAAGTCGATAGAACAACAATGAACCTGGGAGAAGGGGACGGCTTTCTTACGGCCATTCCCCTCCTCCACCATCGTCACTCTAAAAGCATTGACACAACATTACAACCTATATATTGCATGTGGCGAAAGCAACATGCCCCTTGATTTCTATGTCATATTCAGAGCTAGAAATAGGTGCCTTCAGGAGGCTGGACGAGCTTCCTGTTGTGTGGGGCTACCATTTCCTTCTTCAGCTGAGTCAGTATGTCCTCCATGGTGTACTCCCTCTGCCGATTTGCGAGCAACCCAAATTTCTTCGGCTCAACCTGCAGAGAGCAGTAGCCTTGAGGTCTCTCTATGTCGATGTCCGAATATCGTCAAATCCTCATATTGAATGTGTGACATCTAGGCTTTTATGCAGAAAAGAAGAATTTCGAGGATCACAGAAATGATATAACATTCAGTGGACTTTGGGAAAAAGAAATCCAAAAGCCAATCCTTTTCTCCAACAGGAACAACCGCTAGCTATATGAAGTCATGAACATGCTTCACTCATAGACATGGATCTAAACAATGCAGCACGAAGCCATGATCGTGCACTACTAGAAGCCACTACATTCCACAAACATAGGAGCATGGGATCAATTACCACTCCAGTTTCATGGTTAACGCATGTCATGTTGATGCGTGAATGAAAACGAACACTGGGTGGCTTTTCCGGGTAATCTTTGTCGCAGAGCTGCTTCAACTGGTAGATACGACCTTCATGTATATACAGTCTAGAAAAAAGAAGCAAAATCTGCAACAGTAAGCAATCTATGCTAGCCAATGGTTAATATGAACAGAATCAAGCATAATACTTTGACTGATAATATCAAAAATAAGTCTAAAATATATACTCTTACAGCCAACTCGGAATTCCGACCAAAAAAAAAAAAAAAAGGACAGCCCATGGAACAAGAATACAGGCTACATCTTCATATTGTGTCATGCAAATATGACCTCTGATTGGACAAGTGAGAACTTTGAATTTCTTCGTAAAGTGAGCTGGGATGGTGATCAGAGTTAATATTTTGTGACCCATTCAATAAATTGGAAAGGGATGTTATCCAAACGCATTTCAAGTAATTTTCCATGCCTAAGCAACTACTGCCCTAGTTAAGCATGGAAAACATTTTTATTAGCATCTAAACAACAAGAACATATTTTTAAGTCTCGAATATCCTATTGTTCTAATGGCGAAAGCATATGCTGACCACAAGCTTCATATAAGTTGCCATGGATAATGAAAAGTGCAACAGTAACACCATGGGAACTGGTGTAGCTTTAAAAGACCAACTAAAGTTCCCAAGATTGTAATATCATGACCCTAACCAATACAATCTAATTCGTCCTTTCAAAAGTCAAAGCATTTTCGTTTAAGACACAATACATTGAGAATTGCAACTCATATGCACAGATGAGAATGTTGAAGTACAAGTACTCTTTTCAAAAGTTGGCGAAGATAGAAAAACGTAATAGATTACTTATCACAGAAAACCGCACATTGTGAGGACCAATGATAGTGCCAGTCCAAGATCGCATGTAAATGTCATCTCCATCATCCATCCCATAGCTAACAGTGCCATCTCCAATTCCTTTTTCTCCACGCTCAAGTTCCTCCAATAATCTGAAATTTCGAGGAACTAAAGTAGACTCAAAAAGTTAGATGTTCGGAAGAGTTTTGCAAAGTTAAATATGTAAGGAAGCATCAAGTCACCATCCATGCAATCAAGAGGTTCTCAGTCCAAGCATAGAAGCTTCATCAGATGCAGACATACATGCGTGCTAAAGGGAAAACCTATGATGGGCATATCCGGTTTGGGATGCCTCCACTTAAGTGAGATTATAGTAGACGGTCGACCCTACATCACCCATGATCATACCTTAGAACTTCCTAAAATTTAGCTCCACAGCATGTGAATGACTGCTGTTTATGTGAAGTAATTCAGTCAAAAGAACCAAATAAATCAGTTTCCCTTCTTTTATAATTCCAATCCTGTCTTTTAACTTTATTGATTTAAACCATTTGGTGGAAGGCTTGTGCATTAACTAGTGTCAACCGAGCTTGATAAATTGCTCGATTTACTTTGTACATTGGAAATGAGAATTTTAATATGTAAAAGTTTAACTTGTGCATACATTTTGAAATAGAAAACCCTCATGACCACAATCATCAATATCTATGTTTGGCTTCTTTTGCTTGTCGCTTTGGGGTTTCTGCTTTTCTAATAAAATTAGAAAGCCGGATTCCATTTTTCTTTTTGATTAAATGTTAAATCATATCATCTCTCTAACTTTTTATAATTCAGATTTTTCTTTGAATCGATTTTTTTTTTAATATTTGTGATTGAGCCTGCTAAGTGCTGGCCATCTTAGTTTAGACTACAACTAAAAAAATTTAGTTTAGTTAAATGTTCAATTATATTATCTCCCTAACAAATTTTTATAATTTAGAATTTTTTTGGATTAATTTTTTTTTTGTGTTTGTAATATTCATTAGTATGAGCCTAGAGCTCTAGCCACTTATACTAAAACGAAGGTGGTTATAAGTTAAATCGGTACTTTTAATTTCTCCAAACAAATTTCCCAAATTTCTTTTTTAAATAAATATTTTTCGTTTGAGTTTTTTTTTTTTAAATTGGAGCATGAGTGGTTACTACGAAATGTTCTCATGAACCACTATACTAAGTAGCATGCACTCATTAATAATATATTTTAATGTACTCATCAATAATGTACTTTAGTGAATTCATTTGGTTTTTTTGGATCACATTTTAATGGGCCCTTTTTAAAATTCTTTTAGGTTTATTTTGTTGATCTTTTTTGGACAAAATTTTATTGATTAGCCTCTATTAACTTTTTATTTGATTATCTATACTTATACTTGGTTTCTAATTCCCATGCCTGATTGCTGGTGTGATGTAGTTGAAATCTGAAACCACCTTAGACATGAAAGAAAGGTCTCTCTCATCCTTTTTCTTTTTGCTTATTGAATTCTATTTTTTTTTTCCAATTTAGCTTAGTTAAATGTTCAATTACATTATCTCCCTAACAACTTTCTATAATTTAGATTTTTTTGGCTTAATTTTCTTTTGTGTCTGTAATATTCATTAGTATGAGCCTGGAGCTCTAGCCACCTCCATTAATATGAGCCTGGAGCTCTAGCCACCTTTTTAGTTCAGGTGGTTATGAGTTAAATCAGGGCTTTTAATTTCTCCAAAAAAATTTCCCAAATTTCTTTTGTCAAAAGAAATATTTTTTCCTTGAGTTTTCTTTAATTGGAGTATGAGCATGAGTGGTTACTATAAAATGTTTCCATGAACTTCTATACTAAGTCTATACTAAGTAGCATGCACTCATTAAAAATAAATTTTAAAGAATTAATAATAATCGGTTTTAATGAATTAATTTGGTTTTATTGGATCTCATTTTAACGGGACTTTTTTTTTCCAATTCTTTTAGGTTTATTTTATTATTTTTTTGGACAAAAATTTTATTGATTAGCCTATGTTGACTTTTTGTTTGTTTATCTATACTTATACTTGGTTTATAATTCCCATGCGGAACCAATGTCTCTCTGTGCCTTTTTCTTTTTCATATTGAATTATATTTTTTCCCAATTTTTTTTTCTAATTTAGCTTAGTTAAATGTGCAATTATATTATCTCTCAAACAACTTGTTATAATTTAGAATTTTTTGGCTTAATTTTTTTTTTATGTTTGTAATTTTCATTGGTATGAGCCTGAAGCTCTAGCCACCTTAGTTTTAATTATAATAAAAAAGGTGGTTATGGGTTAAATCAGGATTTGTAATTTCTCCAAACAAATTTTCCAAATTTTGTATTAAAAGAAATATATTTTTTAATTGTTAATAGACTTTAATGCACTAATTTGATTTTTTTTTTTTGTATCATGTCAGCCCAGAGCTCTAGCCACCTTAGTTTTAGTAGTTACACTAAAACTAAACTATAAAACTAAGGTAGTTATGAGTTAAATCGGGACTTTTAATTTCTCCAAAAAAATTTCCTAAATTATTTCCCAACTTGATTCTCCAGACAAATTTCCCAAATTACACAATTAATTTGGTTTTTTAATGGGATTTTTTTTTTCAATATTCATTAGTAGGAGCCTGGAGCTCTAGCCACCTTTTTAGTTAAGGTGGTTATGAGTTAAATCGGAACTTTTAATTTCTCCAAACAAATTTCCCAAATTTCTTTTGTTAAAAGAAATATTTTTTCCTTGAGTTTTCTTTAATTGGAGTATGGGCATGAGTGGTTGTGGTTAATTGCAGGAGTGGTTAATTGGATTATGAGCATGAGTGGCTACCATGAAATGTTCCCATGAACCACTATACTAAGTCTATACTAAGTAACATACACCCATTAAACATAGATTTTAATGAATTAATAATGATATATTTTAATGAATTAATTTGGTTCTCTCGGGACTTTTAATTTCTCCAAAAAATATGCCAATTTTTTTGTTAAAATAAATATATATTTTTTAATTGGTAATAGATTTTAATGCACTAATTTGGTTTTTTTTTTGTATCATATGAGCCTAGGCCTCTAGCCACCTTAGTTTTAGTAGTTTAGTCAGGACTTTTAATTTCTCCAAACAAATTTCCCAATTATTTCCCAACTTGATTGTCCAAACAAATTTCCTAAATTTATTTCCAACTAGCATGCACAATTAATTTGGGCCTTTTCTTCAATTCAATTCTTTTAGGTTGATTTTATTGATTAGCCTATGTTAAATTTTTGTTTGGTTATCGATAATTATACTTTCTAATTCCCCAGGAAAAAAAATGTATAGAATAGAAATAAATTTTTTAATTAATTTTTGTTTAGACTCGATTTTATTATGAAAGCATACAATTTTCTATGCATGTGAGATGCATAGAAGGGTATTAGCAAAAAATAATTTAGAAGATAATTTAATTTTTGTTTGGAGTCCATCTCTCTCTCTCTCTCTCTCTCTCTCTCTCTCCAATGTGCATTTTTTTGTTTGTGGTTTATGTGTAATTTTTTTTTCAAGTAACGAAACCCAGAAGCCTTTGCATTTGGTCTAAACATAACAATTTCTAAATATAATATCCAAACATAAGGGGTGTAATTGCAACTCTCTCTCTCTCTCTCTCTCTCTCTCTCTCTCTCTCTCTCTCTCTCTCTCTCTCTCTCTAACATTTTAGCTATAGAGTACGTAATATGAGAATGGCATAGCTTAGTAATTAACCATTGGCATACTAATTTGTAATAAGAGAGACAGAAGTGAAAGTCAACAATTGAGCGCCAACATTGAAATCAATAATTGCAAATTACCTAGTAATGTATGATTCATAATCTACTAGTAAATCACCTCAAATTCTCGTGAGCTTGAAGATCGTTGCTTCTTAGTACATTTCCATAGTCCTTTCAAGTTAAGGTCTTCAAGTTCGTAATTGGGTTCCGTAATTGGTAATTGGGTCCGTAAACACTGATTCTTGGTTGTCATATTTTTTCTTGGTAAAATCTAATTAGAGTGGGTCGCTTAAAATCAACATCCAAACATGAGGGGTAACATCCAAACATAGAGAAAGAAAAACATATTTCTCATTACACGAGAAAGAAACGGAAACATTCGATGTAAAAAACACATGGAGACTGCACCCACTCAATAGCGCCAACAAAGACACATTATGCATGCATATGAGCAGGAGCAGAGCTCGATAAGAGTAGCAGCGGAGAGGCCTCTGGTGTTTGGGGGGAGAATGTTGGTGATGTTGGCGGTGTGATGAGCGGAAATGGACCAGGACCAGAGGAGGACGAGCTGGCCGACGCTGATGGAAATGGACCAGGACCGGACCAAAGGAGGACAACAATGAGCTGGCTGACGAAAATGGACCAGAGGAGGACGACCACCGCCACCACCACGGAAGAGAGGTCAATCTGAGCATGATCAGAGGAGGCAGACCAGGAGTAACCCACAATGATGGGCCCAAGCTGGTGATTGTGGTGGTGATCGGGAACCGCCCCGACCGGACTAGACCAGACCAAACCAAATAATATTTTTCAAAAAAAAAAATCCTAAATTTAAACCTAAACCTAAACCTAAGATACTTAGTATGCTTAGTATGACTTTCAAGTTTAACGAGAGGTAGTACGGTGAATATATCGTCAAGGAGAAAAATTTAACGATAAATAAAAAAAATGTGACCAATGCAATGATTCAATCACTTGGGAATCAGACAGGACCAATTAGTCTGGTCACAGGACAACCAACTAAAAATTCAAGGATGATATCACACATGAGAACAATGTTAAGAAATTATCAGTATCCTTTTTCCATCTCTCTTAACTAATAATAGTGGTTGAATGATATACACACCCAACATACGTCACACCCAAATTCCTACATATACAGGGGTTTGATCGAGCCATCCTCTTTCTCGAAGAACACAACCTCAAACATAAATATTTGATTATAGGATTAGAGTGTCCATAATCATTAAAAAAAAAGGTACGCATACATCTCCAACTCAACTAAACCCAACAAATATTATCTCACGTATATATACAATTAGCACTCTCATCCGACTTGCAGCTAGCGAAAGAACATGAAAATCATTTGGATGTACAGTATGAGCAACCACAAACCAGTGACTAGTACAAATTTCTTTTAAGCAAATTGAGCGTCCACTATGCATATTTATAAATCACTACCAAAACTTATCTACCCCAAATCCAATAGTTGATATATATGATATTCACGAGTTACATAATTTCAACAAAAGCTTATACGTAAACATCAATAATTTATTTCATTGATCATTAATAATCCGTTTCATCATTGACCAATCGTGCTCAATATCCAACTATGGCCATGCTTAATGCCCACGACAAAGGCAACCAAGATTCCCTCCTTGGCTAAGTCTCAACTTATATAGCTAGTGGCTTAGTCCAGAAAGATATCCTAAAATGATATGCATACTTCACCTCTCAATTGGTTGTACCGATAAAGTATCAAACTGTCATCTCATCCTCCAATAACCCACAAATTAAATTTAGAAACCATTTTGATAAATCTGAGTATATTTCACAACTCAAAACGTTTACCATTTGGCAAGTAAACTCAACAACAATAATTCATTTCATAAACCAAGTTCTTAAATCAGTATGTATAACCTTTCACAAAGCACTTATCAAACTATTCAAAGGATAATCAACTGAAACCATGTCAATAGACACTTGCTAATAACCAAAAGCTAGTTAATGTCTGATTTAGTTTTATGCAATAAAATATGCCTTTTCACAATTCATAATATAAATTAAATCTCCTATCATTTCAAGACAAGTGTTTACAAATACATAAATAAAATAACCATCATTGATTTGGGAATTCCAAAACCAAACAACGAAAGCTACTCAAGCCAACCGACTTGAAATCCTATCAATTAAATGAAAAGCCATATTAAAGCTTAGTAAACAACTTCTGAACTAAGACTCGACTAATCTATAGTTATTTAGCACCGAATGACTCCATCGTGCTAACAAAAGCTCGCCCAAATTAGTTATTCGTTGTTGTTAGCTACGCACAGCTAGCACGCCGCAAATTTAAAAATTTGCTTCGACCAAATTGTAACTCTGAATCGATTTTCCAGCAGACCCACGGCTTTACAACACCCTAAACTCTCATCATCACATAATTTGACCGTTTAATAACTTCTAAATGGCATGCATCAAACTGAAATATACATAGATCCGAACTCATTGCTGAACTCCAAAAAATCCTCCAATTAGATTAACAAAGGATTTGAATCCTTTTCGAGTGCTGCGAAATAAAAGTTAATCTGACTTGTCGAAGTCTCTGAAGCTTGTATGCACGAACCCTCTCCCTTCTTGTTCTTTCCTTCTTCCTTCCTTTTTCCTTTTACTTCTCTCTTCTATCCTTCTTTTGTAAAGCCCAATTGTTACATTCTGCCCTCCTTGAAAGATATTTCATCCTCGAAATTGAATTTACCTCAACTTCAAACAAATGAGGATATTCATGATTTGCCTCCTTCTCGAGCTCCCAAATGGCCTTTCTTTGGGTGTGATTTTCCCATTGAAACTCCATGTATAAAGTAGTTTGGCTCCGCAACACTTGACCATTATTATCGATGATAAGAATAGATTGCTCTTCAAAGTTAAGTTTCCCTCAACCTCAATGGTATAAAATCTAGCACAAATTTAGGATTTGGTGCATATTTTGATAATAAAGACATATGTAACACATAATGTTCGGTGCCAAAGCTAATTTAAGCAACTATACCAATCTTCTGTAAGATCATGAATGATTTCACCTATCTTGGACCCAACTTTTCGCATGTGCTGAATCTCGTAACGACTTTCATGGGAGACACTTTCACAGATACGTGATCCCCACATTAAATTCCACCTTGCGTCTTTTAAGGTGTGTATAACTTTTCTGACAACTTTGTGTCATTTTGTGCTCCCAAAGCAAAATGATTTTTTTCTTTTGACTGCCGAATAAACTCTAGGATGGTAGTCTCTTTTCTACAACATCATCTATTTATAATATTTAAGTCGAGTAATTCACAACTGTGCTAATTATATCATTATTATTAACATACTATTAGATATTATAAATCTATCCATATAATATTACCACATAATAAGTAGTAACTTGTATTTCATAATCAATATAATAGAGGATATACCTATCATAATATGCTAATAAAATGTCTATAGAAATTAACCATTTATTATTCATGTGATATAACGCACAATCATTTTGATATGACCATTATTTTAATTGTTCTAGTTTTAAGGACCATTGTAATCTTTTTAACATCAAGTTTATCTTAGAAATTTATATACAACAATCTAATGAATTAATGATTATTTCAGTTATAAAATTTTATTTATCCTACACGCTTTTGGTTCTCCCCAAAATAAGTTGAGGTGGTTTTATGTAATTTCAAAAATACACAAGGAGATAAAGAAATAACTTGAATCAAGTGCCTCTTTCTTCTTATATTCTATTTTTTATTAATTTATATTTTTTTTATTTTTCATACTTCACATGTATGACTAGAATGAAAAGAATTTAGACGCAGCTCGCCTCTTTTCGGGTGTCAATCAATGTCAAAGAAAATAACTAAAAAATGAATATTTTTTGGGATGTTCAACTTCTTATTTGTGCTATTACAAAGGCGAGTCTTTAGATATACTCTTTTAGATTGAGATCTTAAAATTGAAAAATCAAGAAAAGGCCACACAAGTGCTCTCATTAAAGAATGAAAGTGCCCTCTTTTGAGAGAAAAGCATGTTAAAATGTGGATGTGGGGAAATTTTTTTTATAAGTTGTATAGGTGCTCAAATTGTGCTATTAAATGCATAATGAACAAAGACTTCTATAGAAGTTTTTTGTTTCTATCAGATGTAAAACCTTTCCAAGATTCTAAGTAGTCAATTGTCCCTTTCCATTTTTCGCAATTCATGTTGTTGTTGTTAGCTTCCGAATCGTGCACCACATATTTTAAAGCAAACTAAATTACCCACAACAATGTAAGCAATCGTGTAATCCTATGTGGTCAAACACGGTATAAATGCAGATGTTACTCATGTTATATGAGGCCAACAGCAAATGCCAGACATACCAAAACTAGTCCCCGAAATTTACACGCCAAGTGATTTTAAGTCACCCTTAGTAAGTCTAAGAGGAGTTCAATCGATGGTACACCAATCCATGCTTGCCCAACTCGAAATGGACATGGAATTCTGTAAAGAAATGCCAAAAAAATAAAGAAAGGGAAAATTTCTTGAAAGAATTCGGAAATCTATTTATAATCCGTTTTTCCAACGTACCACAAATAATTATTGGCTTTTAACATATTTCAATGCTGAGAACTTCCTCATCTCATTAAGAGGCAAGAAAGAACATGCAGATCGAATCCCTAACTCCTGTGCTTACGTACTAGAGAAACACTCAAAAGCATATCTCTTTTTGGCACTTGAATCCTTTTATCACAATAACGTTGTACCTCCTTCCTCATACTCCTCCAAATGTTATAATTGGCATCATAAGTACGAAGCAAATGATGCTACACATTATCAGAAGATTACACAATAAAAGATGTTGTCTCTCCATATATGTTGGATCCGTTTTAAGGTCTAAGTGAGTTGAACGCGTCGCATCTATTCCTGATCTCTCCTTTCCGACCGACCTTGACACCATAGACACTGAGCTTCTCCATGGCACGTGCAAACGCCTTGAAAAAAGCTTCTTGGTCCTTGGCGTACAGTTGCACGAATGGCCTTGTCCTAGGGCTTGCATACAACATATGATCTATAGCCAATAGCCCTAGACCTCGTGGCAGGTTCTGGTAGTACATGTTGTCGAACTTCCCAGGCGTCATTACGTCGTTGAAGGCGGCCATCCCATCATCACGGGTGTAATTGGCGCACATCTGCCTTAACCCGGCAGCGAACTTGGGATTTAAAACGGGGTCATAACCCCGGGCCCCGCCATAATTGAAGATCCTGTCGCTGAATTCCTTGCAATGAGAGAAACCAATGGTGTGTCCGCCAAGTAGAGCCGTGAATTCTTGCACGGTGAACCCTTTGGACTCGAAGATCTTGATGGATTGATCAATGGTCATGTTAACTCTTGGAAGATTTCCTTCGACCCTGGATGCCTTTGAGACCAAGCCATCCTTCCTACCAAGCGGAACGGTGTAGAACGGACCGCCGACCATGGTGATAAGGTCCCGGGTGGCTTGGGCCAATATATCGGCACACGAGACCGTCTTAGGGCAAGTGAGCTCTAAGGCGGTCTTGGCACGAGTGACCACCTCGAACGCATCCCCTGGGAGAGACAGGTTGATGTCATGGTCACGCTCCGCCTGGTTGAAGGAGTTGGAGGATATCACGACCGAGGCATCGCAACCGTCGACCAAGCAGTCATGGACGAAGAGGCGGAGAGTGCCGGCCGCGGTGGTGGGCGTGGACATCTGCTTGGTGGTGATGGTCTCGCGGATGATCCTCTCGAAATCAGGGCATGATCTCTTGTAATAATTAGGGTTGAGCTTGGCTTCGGAGAGATAGATGGCAGAGAAGAGGAGGAGGAGGATCAAACGGTGGAAATCCATAGCGATTCAGATTGGGAATGAGAGAGGGGAAGGAGGGTTGTCCCACTTCCTCCTTCTCGAGTTGTTCCAGAGGACGAACAATGGAGGAGCGGTTGGGGAGACCAAGGCATGCAAAAATGGATTAAGCGAATTGAAAAGAATGGGAATGAAGAAGGCGGAAAAAGAGTGGATGGGAGGAATTCTAGGCTTTGTAGTGATAATATGGGTGATGGAAAGAGAAGCAAAAATTTTGTCCATCCGTCGGCTTTTATTTTTTTATTTTTTTAAAACTTTTTTGACTTTTTTTCTGGCATTGTTGAATTGAGGGTAGGTGTAAAAGAAATTCCATGTTTAAGGAACCAAATCATTCGAGATCTAAAAGAAATTCCATTTGACGTTGCAAGGCATTGATGTTCTTTTTCTAACTTTCAAAGAATTTATTGGTTGATTTTTTCCCCTCTTTTTAATGACTGGCACTGATATACGATCAATGCTGGACTCACATTTTTTTTCCTATTAATAGCTGCAGAGGGCATAATTGCTGGTAAAAGATAATGAGAAAGACTTACAGTTGGAGGAGGAGGGCTGAAGCAGCTCCGCTCCAGTTGCTGGCAGATGGCGATGGTGATGGAGGTCCCTCCATGGTTTTGAGAATGACAAGCGCTGGGATGGCTGCATGGGTTATATAGGAGGGGGGACAGAGACTTCGCGGAGACAAAGAGATGACTTCGGAGGAGACACAGACGGGAGGACAGAGAGAGAGCATCTGACTTCGGGGGAGACAGAGAGATGACTTCATTCCTCTAACTCCTCGGAGTAGGCAGGAGACAGAGGAGCAAAAAACGCTTTCGTTAGAGAAGCTAAACCCCTCGCACAGGAGAAAAAAACTCAATGCTTTTACGTTTCTGCTCCTCCGACTTTATCTTAATAAAAAAATGCAATGCACCATGTCACGTTTTCCTTTTGATCCATGCATTTTTTCTTCCCTATTAATAGCAGAGAAAATTTTTGTCCTCTATAATTCTCCTTAAACTGTTCTCAGATTCTAGCTGAAAGAGCTTCACTTTATGACTATGAGCTCATTGTGGGTGAGCACGGGATGAGATTGCTTGCATTTGGAAAATATGCAGGAAGAGCAAGACTAATTGACTTCTCAAGTGGACTAGGACAAAGTAATCTTCGAAGCTATACTTTTGTCTCTTTATGCCATGTAATCTACTGAATTGTGCTGAATCATGAAAAGTCTTTCCTTTTCATGGTTCGTGTACCTCAGCAGCTATAGTTTATAGGCAATGCCAGTTGGGCTAATCCTCATCTTCGTTCCTGACGTCTTTCAGGATATCTAAATGTTGGATACTGAGCCCCTTTTCTCTCGCTCGGTGGATCTTACACATACTCCTCCTTGGCTCCTGCAAGGCTGCAATAATTTCCGTGGGCGAAGACATTGCAACTCGGGGACTGCCATCAGGAATTTGCCCTCTGGTCTTCATATTCACGGGTTCAGGAAATGGTACTGTGTCTTTATAAATGGCTCTCCTTGCAGCCACCATTTATGATGCCGTCCACCTTGCAAGTTATTAATCAAATTGGATATACTGTTTCTGCTTATACTGTTACTCCATTAATAGAAGGAAGCAATCCTTCAATTTCAGATGCAGGAATATCGTTTATTTCTCCCTCCTACCCTCTACTTTATCATGGCATCTCATCTCTTATTTGCTTCTCTGTAGTTTCTGCTGCAGCACAAGAGATCTTCAAGCTTCTTCCTCAGATCTCTTATTTGCTTCTCTGTAGTTTCTGCTAGAGCACAAGAGATATTCAAGCTTCTTCCTCACAGTTATGTTGACCCGAGTAGACCCCCAAACTCTTTCAGATGGTAAGCTAACATATAGCTTAGCATAATGGAAGTCCCGTCTAATCAAATTAGGGTATGGGTGATTTTAGTTTCCCATCCAATAAAACACTCCCCTGCCAGAGTTCCAATAAGGTTCAATAATAGATTGAAACTTAGAAGATGACCTCATATAAGAGGCGTAGATTTGATCTTCTAATAGAACCGCAGAATTGTTAGTCCACTTGATTGCTTTTTGTTTGTTCTCACATATACTTGCAATTTGAAGTCAATTTTCGGTCTTGCTCCATAGTTTTGGTTTGGATCCGACCAAAAGCTCTTACTGTATTTTCCTTTCTGCTACGGCAAAAAGATCGAAGAGAGTTTTCCAAGTATATGGTTGCGTTTGTGACTTGTCAGGACATGATTGAACATAGAGATCCTTTGAGAGGATTGGACAAGGCTTGCTAGGCCACTTTTCATTTTTCCATTGCTCAAAAGTTACAATAATCTCGTTCCACATACTATGATTTCCAAATCGCTAGTCCAGCTGTTTTTGAATGCTGACATGGACCTGAAATGCTATGCACGAGGACATTTTGTTTCTTTCAAGCCGACTCCTGTGCACACCCGGAACACTAGTCGCACCATATGCATCTATCATCGGTGTGCTTTGCTTATGTTTACTCTCATAAGGTTGTTTCATGACTAGGATGCAAGAATTATGAGCACTGTAGGACAGATCTCATACCTTTTGATTCAAGTTTATTGAATCACTCCCTTGAATTATATATTCCTTTGATCTGGTCCAGGTGATGTATCGCTGTGTGATTCACTCTCATGCAGTCAATTGCATGTATTGGGAAAAAACGTTCTCGCTGTTATTGAGTAATGAGCAGCTCCAGGCCTAATAAAGAAAGGATGCCCACTGATTGGGATAGCAGCTCCAAGGCCTAATCAATGAAAGGTAAAAGATCCATTGATTCTACAGTCTCTGGAAGCCAGCCTTATTGTGAAGATTGATGAAAAATAACTTCATTGATTTACAACAAATTGTACACACACTTATATAGAGATTCTAAAAGCTATCACCAACAATCCACTACCCTTAATAACAGCTGTCAACTACCACCTACCATTAATAACACCAGCTGCTGCTACTTAATTTCAACAATAGATTACAGCAACATTAATAACAAATTTGATTTCCAACACAATAGATTACAGCAACATTAATAACAAATTTGATTTCCAACACTCCCCCTCAAGTTGGAGAATGTACATCATGCATTCCCAACTTGCTAATCATTCCTGAAATCTTCGAGATGGCAGTCCCTTTGTCAGCACGTCTGCCACTTGATCTTCTGAGCGAACAAAGAAATGCCTGGAGGATAGGGAAAA
>JAGVVM010021030.1:0-10631 GCA_019149425.1 Psidium friedrichsthalianum | reverse complement strand
CACATAATGTTCGGTGCAAAGTTAAAAAATTTCGGTGCTAATTTTAGCAACTATACCAATCTTCTTTAAGATCATGAATGATTTCACCTATCTTGGACCCAACTTTTCGCATGTGCTGAATCTCGTAACGACTTTCATGGGAGACACTTTCACGAATACGTGATCCCCACATTAAATTCCACCTTGCGTCTTTTAAGGTGTGTATAACTTTTCTGACAACTTTGTGTCATTTTGTGCTCCCAAAGCAAAATGATTTTTTTCTTTTGACTGCCGAATAAACTCTAGGATGGTAGTCTCTTCTCTACAACATCATCTATTTATAATATTTAAGTCGAGTAATTCACAACTGTGCTAATTATATCATTATTATCTTTAACATACTATTAGATATTATAAATCTATCCATATAATATTACCACATAATAAGTAGTAACTTGTATTTCATAATCAATATAATAGAGGATATACCTATCATAATATGCTAATAAAATGTCTATAGAAATTAACCATTTATTATTCATGTGATATAACGCACAATCATTTTGATATGACCATTATTTTAATTGTTCTAGTTTAAGGACCATTGTAATCTTTTTAACATCAAGTTTATCTTAGAAATTTATATACAACAATCTAATGAATTAATGATTATTTCAGTTATAAAATTTTATTTATCCTACACGCTTTTGGTTCTCCCCAAAATAAGTTGAGGTGGTTTATGTAATTTCAAAAATACACAAGGAGATAAAGAAATAACTTGAATCAAGTGCCTCTTTCTTTCTTATATTCTATTTTTTATTAATTTATATTTTTTTTATTTTTCATACTTCACATGTATGACTAGAATGAAAAGAATTTAGACGCAGCTCGCCTCTTTTCGGGTGTCAATCAATGTCAAAGCAAATAACTAAAAAATGAATATTTTTTGGGATGTTCAACTTCTTATTTGTGCTATTACAAAGTCGAGTCTTTAGATATACTCTTTTAGATTGAGATCTTAAATTGAAAAATCAAGAAAAGGCCACACAAGTGCTCTCATTAAAGAATGAAAGTGCCCTCTTTTGAGAGAAAAGCATGTTAAAATGTGGATGTGGGGAAAATTTTTTATAAGTTGTATAGGTGCTCAAATTGTGCTATTAAATGCATAATGAACAAAGACTTCTATAGAAGTTTTTTGTTTCTATCAGATGTAAAACCTTTCCAAGATTCTAAGTAGTCAATTGTCCCTTTCCATTTTTCGCAATTCATGTTGTTGTTGTTAGCTTCCGAATCGTGCACCACATATTTTAAAGCAAACTAAATTACCCACAACAATGTAAGCAATCGTGTAATCCTATGTGGTCAAACACGGTATAAATGCAGATGTTACTCATGTTATATGAGGCCAACAGCAAATGCCAGACATACCAAAACTAGTCCCCGAAATTTACACGCCAAGTGATTTTAAGTCACCCTTAGTAAGTCTAAGAGGAGTTCAATCGATGGTACACCAATCCATGCTTGCCCAACTCAAATGGACGTGGAATTCTGTAAAGAAATGCCAAAAAAATAAAGAAAGGGAAAATTTCTTGAAAGAATTCGGAAATCTATTTATAATCCGTTTTTCCAACGTACCACAAATAATTATTGGCTCTTAACATATTTCAATGCTGAGAACTTCCTCATCTCATTAAGAGGCAAGAAAGAACATGCAGATCGAATCCCTAACTCCTGTGCTTACGTACTAGAGAAACACTCAAAAGCATATCTCTTTTTGGCACTTGAATCCTTTTATCACAATAACGTTGTACCTCCTTCCTCATACTCCTCCAAATGTTATAATTGGCATCATAAGTACGAAGCAAATGATGCTACACATTATCAGAAGATTACACAATAAAAGATGTTGTCTCTCCATATATGTTGGATCCGTTTTAAGGTCTAAGTGAGTTGAACGCGTCGCATCTATTCCTGATCTCTCCTTTCCGACCGACCTTGACACCATAGACACTGAGCTTCTCCATGGCACGTGCAAACGCCTTGAAAAAAGCTTCTTGGTCCTTGGCGTACAGTTGCACGAATGGCCTTGTCCTAGGGCTTGCATACAACATATGATCTATAGCCAATAGCCCTAGACCTCGTGGCAGGTTCTGGTAGTACATGTTGTCGAACTTCCCAGGCGTCATTACGTCGTTGAAGGCGGCCATCCCATCATCACGGGTGTAATTGGCGCACATCTGCCTTAACCCGGCAGCGAACTTGGGATTTAAAACGGGTCATAACCCCGGGCCCCGCCATAATTGAAGATCCTGTCGCTGAATTCCTTGCAATGAGAGAAACCAATGGTGTGTCCGCCAAGTAGAGCCGTGAATTCTTGCACGGTGAACCCTTTGGACTCGAAGATCTTGATGGATTGATCAATGGTCATGTTAACTCTTGGAAGATTTCCTTCGACCCTGGATGCCTTTGAGACCAAGCCATCCTTCCTACCAAGCGGAACGGTGTAGAACGGACCGCCGACCATGGTGATAAGGTCCCGGGTGGCTTGGGCCAATATATCGGCACACGAGACCGTCTTAGGGCAAGTGAGCTCTAAGGCGGTCTTGGCACGAGTGACCACCTCGAACGCATCCCCTGGGAGAGACAGGTTGATGTCATGGTCACGCTCCGCCTGGTTGAAGGAGTTGGAGGATATCACGACCGAGGCATCGCAACCGTCGACCAAGCAGTCATGGACGAAGAGGCGGAGAGTGCCGGCCGCGGTGGTGGGCGTGGACATCTGCTTGGTGGTGATGGTCTCGCGGATGATCCTCTCGAAATCAGGGCATGATCTCTTGTAATAATTAGGGTTGAGCTTGGCTTCGGAGAGATAGATGGCAGAGAAGAGGAGGAGGAGGATCAAACGGTGGAAATCCATAGCGATTCAGATTGGGAATGAGAGAGGGGAAGGAGGGTTGTCCCACTTCCTCCTTCTCGAGTTGTTCCAGAGGACGAACAATGGAGGAGCGGTTGGGGAGACCAAGGCATGCAAAAATGGATTAAGCGAATTGAACAGAATGGGAATGAAGAAGGCGGAAAAAGAGTGGATGGGAGGAATTCTAGGCTTTGTAGTGATAATATGGGTGATGGAAAGAGAAGCAAAAATTTTGTCCATCCGTCGGCTTTTATTTTTTTAAAACTTTTTGACTTTTTTTCTGGCATTGTTGAATTGAGGGTAGGTGTAAAAGAAATTCCATGTTTAAGGAACCAAATCATTCGAGATCTAAAAGAAATTCCATTTGACGTTGCAAGGCATTGATGTTCTTTTTCTAACTTTCAAAGAATTTATTGGTTGATTTTTTCCCCTCTTTTTAATGACTGGCACTGATATACGATCAATGCTGGACTCACATTTTTTTTCCTATTAATAGCTGCAGAGGGCATAATTGCTGGTAAAAGATAATGAGAAAGACTTACAGTTGGAGGAGGAGGGCTGAAGCAGCTCCGCTCCAGTTGCTGGCAGATGGCGATGGTGATGGAGGTCCCTCCATGGTTTTGAGAATGACAAGCGCTGGGATGGCTGCATGGGTTATATAGGAGGGGGGACAGAGACTTCCGCGGAGACAAAGAGATGACTTCGGAGGAGACACAGACGGGGAGGACAGAGAGAGAGCATCTGACTTCGGGGGAGACAGAGAGATGACTTCATTCCTCTAACTCCTCGGAGTAGGCAGGAGACAGAGGAGCAAAAAACGCTTTCGTTAGAGAAGCTAAACCCCTCGCACAGGAGAAAAAAACTCAATGCTTTTACGTTTCTGCTCCTCCGACTTTATCTTAATAAAAAAATGCAATGCACCATGTCACGTTTTCCTTTTGATCCATGCATTTTTTCTTCCCTATTAATAGCAGAGAAAATTTTTGTCCTCTATAATTCTCCTTAAACTGTTCTCAGATTCTAGCTGAAAGAGCTTCACTTTATGACTATGAGCTCATTGTGGGTGAGCACGGGATGAGATTGCTTGCATTTGGAAAATATGCAGGAAGAGCAAGACTAATTGACTTCTCAAGTGGACTAGGACAAAGTAATCTTCGAAGCTATACTTTTGTCTCTTTATGCCATGTAATCTACTGAATTGTGCTGAATCATGAAAAGTCTTTCCTTTTCATGGTTCGTGTACCTCAGCAGCTATAGTTTATAGGCAATGCCAGTTGGGCTAATCCTCATCTTCGTTCCTGACGTCTTTCAGGATATCTAAATGTTGGATACTGAGCCCCTTTTCTCTCGCTCGGTGGATCTTACACATACTCCTCCTTGGCTCCTGCCAAGGCTGCAATAATTTCCGTGGGCGAAGACATTGCAACTCGGGGACTGCCATCAGGAATTTGCCCTCTGGTCTTCATATTCACGGGTTCAGGAAATGGTACTGTGTCTTTATAAATGGCTCTCCTTGCAGCCACCATTTATGATGCCGTCCACCTTGCAAGTTATTAATCAAATTGGATATACTGTTTCTGCTTATACTGTTACTCCATTAATAGAAGGAAGCAATCCTTCAATTTCAGATGCAGGAATATCGTTTATTTCTCCCTCCTACCCTCTACTTTATCATGGCATCTCATCTCTTATTTGCTTCTCTGTAGTTTCTGCTGCAGCACAAGAGATCTTCAAGCTTCTTCCTCAGATCTCTTATTTGCTTCTCTGTAGTTTCTGCTAGAGCACAAGAGATATTCAAGCTTCTTCCTCACAGTTATGTTGACCCGAGTAGACCCCAAAACTCTTTCAGATGGTAAGCTAACATATAGCTTAGCATAATGGAAGTCCCGTCTAATCAAATTAGGGTATGGGTGATTTTAGTTTCCCATCCAATAAACACTCCCCTGCCAGAGTTCCAATAAGGTTCAATAATAGATTGAAACTTAGAAGATGACCTCATATAAAGAGGCGTAGATTTGATCTTCTAATAGAACCGCAGAATTGTTAGTCCACTTGATTGCTTTTTGTTTGTTCTCACATATACTTGCAATTTGAAGTCAATTTTCGGTCTTGCTCCATAGTTTTGGTTTGGATCCGACCAAAAGCTCTTACTGTATTTTCCTTTCTGCTACGGCAAAAAGATCGAAGAGAGTTTTCCAAGTATATGGTTGCGTTTGTGACTTGTCAGGACATGATTGAACATAGAGATCCTTTGAGAGGATTGGACAAGGCTTGCTAGGCCACTTTTCATTTTTCCATTGCTCAAAAGTTACAATAATCTCGTTCCACATACTATGATTTCCAAATCGCTAGTCCAGCTGTTTTTGAATGCTGACATGGACCTGAAATGCTATGCACGAGGACATTTTGTTTCTTTCAAGCCGACTCCTGTGCACACCCGGAACACTAGTCGCACCATATGCATCTATCATCGGTGTGCTTTGCTTATGTTTACTCTCATAAGGTTGTTTCATGACTAGGATGCAAGAATTATGAGCACTGTAGGACAGATCTCATACCTTTTGATTCAAGTTTATTGAATCACTCCCTTGAATTATATATTCCTTTGATCTGGTCCAGGTGATGTATCGCTGTGTGATTCACTCTCATGCAGTCAATTGCATGTATTGGGAAAAAACGTTCTCGCTGTTATTGAGTAATGAGCAGCTCCAAGGCCTAATAAAGAAAGGATGCCCACTGATTGGGATAGCAGCTCCAAGGCCTAATCAATGAAAGGTAAAAGATCCATTGATTCTACAGTCTCTGGAAGCCAGCCTTATTGTGAAGATTGATGAAAAATAACTTCATTGATTTACAACAAATTGTACACACACTTATATAGAGATTCTAAAAGCTATCACCAACAATCCACTACCCTTAATAACAGCTGTCAACTACCACCTACCATTAATAACACCAGCTGCTGCTACTTAATTTCAACAATAGATTACAGCAACATTAATAACAAATTTGATTTCCAACACAATAGATTACAGCAACATTAATAACAAATTTGATTTCCAACACTCCCCCTCAAGTTGGAGAATGTACATCATGCATTCCCAACTTGCTAATCAATTCCTGAAATCTTCGAGATGGCAGTCCCTTTGTCAGCACGTCTGCCACTTGATCTTCTGAGCGAACATAGGGAATGTTAATGATGCCTGTTTCAATCTTTTCCTTAATGAAGTGCCGATCAATTTCAACATGTTTTGTCCTATCATGTTGAACTGGATTATGTGCGATGCTAATGGCAGCCTTGTTATCACAATACAATTCCATAGGCCCATCTCTTTTGATCGTCAAGTCATCAAGGATGATCTTGATCCAAAGTAACTCACAAATTCCAAGTGCCATTGCTCTAAATTCAGCTTCAGCACTGGATCGAGATACTACATCCTGTTTCTTACTTCTCCAAGTTACGAGATTTCCTCCAAGAAAGGTACAATAACCAGTAGTTGACCTCCTATTCACCAGGGAACCTCCATAATCTGCATCAGAATATCCTTCTATGGTTAGTTTATCACTTGGTCTAAAAAGAATTCCTTTACCGGGAGTGGATTTCAGATAATGAAGAATTCTGTGGACAGCTTGCATATGTTCTTCACCCGGGTCATGCATGAATTGGCTTACAACACCAACAGAATATGCAATATCTGGTCGAGTATGAGATAAATAAATCAGCTTTCCTACCAATCTCTGGTATCTTCCTTTTTCAACCGCATCTCCCTTCCTTTCACAAATCCGATGATCTTGCTCGATAGGTGTACTTATTGGTTTACTTCCAAGATACCCGGTTTCCTTGAGAAGATCTAGGACATATTTCTTTGTGACAAGAATATTCCTCCCTTAGAGTAAGAGATCTCAATTCCCAAGAAATATTTCAATCTCCCTAAAGCCTTCATCTGGAACTCTTGAGCCAATTTTTCCTTCAATTGATTCCTTTCGAATGAATCATTTCCAGTCACGATGATGTCATCCACATAAACTAGTAACGCTGTAACTCCCCCTTCCTTCGAGTGTTTGATAAATAGAGTATGGTCTCCTCGACTTTGCTTATAGTCCATCTTCAACATAGCTCTTGTAAAGCGCCCGAACCAAGCCCTTGGAGATTGTTTCAATCCATAAAGGGCTTTCTTAAGACGGCATACCTTATTAGCCCCAAAATTTGCATCAAATCCCGGCGGTGGTTCCATATAAACAGTTTCCTCCAAATCTCCATGCAAGAAGGCATTTTTGACGTCAAACTGTTGCAATGACCAATTAAAACGGGCTGCCAAAGCAATCAGAATTCGGACTGTATTCATCTTTGCCACGGTGCAAAGGTCTCCAAATAATCTATTCCGAATTTTTGGGTGTACCCTTTAGCAACCAGCCTTGCTTTGTATCTTTCCAAGGATCCATCAGCCTTGTACTTCAAAGTAAACACCCACCTGCAACCAACAGGAACCACTCCTTCAGGTTTGTTGACACTATCCCATGTTTCATTTTCCTCTAGCGCACTCATCTCTTCCTTCATGGCTTGTGTCCAATTTTGATCCATTAATGCTTCCTGTACAGTTCTTGGAATCTTGATTGAGTTGATAGAAGTAAGAAAGGCTTTATGATTAGGAGACACTCTATGATATGAAACAAAGTGAGAAATGGGATGTTGAGTGCAATTCCTAGTTCCCTTTCGAAGTGCAATTGGAAGGTCTAGGTCATTAGGAGGAGTCTTGAATTCTGAGGAATTACCTGGTGGATCAATTATCGGAGCCGGTTCAGTTGATTGGACTTGATTTGGAGCAAAAACAGCCTTTGACTTTCTTGAGTAAGTTTTAAGCGGTTCCTGGAATTTGTTCTGAGATAGAACAAGAGTAGGCTGCTCAGAATCATGAGAAGTCACAATCTGCTCAGAATTTTCCGCAGGAACAAAAGTAGGTTTCCTCAGAATTTTGATTATCAATGAACACCGAAGACCTTAATTCCAAAGAAGGAAGAAGAATTTCATCGTTACTCATTGTCTCCCCCTGACGATGACATGGAAAATAAGGAAGAGATTCACAAAAAGTCACATCCATTGATACAAAGAATTTCTTCGAAGGTGGGTGATAACACTTGTACCCCTTTTGTGAATTGGAGTAGCCTATGAAAATGCATTTTTCTGATCGAGGATCCAATTTACTTCGATGTTGCTTAGAAACATGAACAAAAGCAACACATCCAAACACTTTTGGTGGTGGAAAAGTATGAAATTTATAATTAGGAAAATGCTCACCAAAAATTTGCAAGGGACTCTTATTTCCTAGAGCCCGAGCTGGAATGCGGTTGATTAGGAAAGAGGCTGTTAGGACAGCTTCTCCCCAAAAACACTTAGGAACATGCATATGGAATAGTAAGGAGCGAGTGACATTAAGAAGATGTCGATTTTTCCTTTCTGCTATCCCATTTTGTTGTGGGGTGTCAACACAAGAGGACTCATGCACAATACCTTCGTTTGCAAAAAAGGTATTGAGAGTTTGATTGAAGTAGTCCCTCGCATTATCAGACCTGATTTTTTGAAAGAGACATCAAATTGAGTCTTAACAAGTTTATGAAATAGTTGAACAATCTGACTCACTTCAGATTTATCTTTCATTAAATAGAGCCAAGTAAGCCTTGTGCAATCATCAATGAAAGAGATAAACCAACGTGCCCCATTCACATTTGGAAATCTTGAAGGCCCCCACACATCAGTATGAATTAACTGGAAAGGTTTAAGAGACAAATTGTTTACTAATGGAAATGACACACGATGGTGCTTTGCAAGTTCACAAACTTCACAGTGAAAAACATCGACATCAATATCCTTGAAAAAAGAAGGAAACATAGACTTGAGTAGTGAAAAAGGAGGATGTCCAAGTCTGTAATGTTCTAGCCAAATTTTCGAGGACAGACTTGAAGAAGAGCATGAAAAAGCCAACGGAGTCTCTTTATGTTGAGAAACGCTTATCTTCTCAAGATAATAAAGTCCATTTCGCTCCTTAGCAAATCCAATCATCTTCCCCGAATCCCGATCCTGAAACACACAGTGAGAAGAATAAAAAAACACACGACAGTTTTGGGATTGTGTCAGCTGATGAATAGATAAGAGATTATTGGTAAGTTTTGGAACATAGAGAACATTTTTCAAAGAAAGAGATGGGGATAAAACAATATTACCACAGCCAGCAACAAGCAATGATTTTCCATCAGCTACGGTGATTTTTTTGCTATCAGGACAAGGTTTATAAGAGTCAAAGAACTGAAGTTTTGACGTCATATGGTCAGTAGCTCCAGAATCTATCACCCAAGATTCCGAATGATCTGTACCAGAAGCATTACAGGAAACAGAATTAAAACCCTTACCAGACTGAGCTATCGAGCATGAACTAGAGGAGAGTGTCTCCAAAAAATTTTTCAGCTTTTCTATCTCTTCATTACTCAACCCTTTCTCCCTTCTTTCTCATTGCTATTAGACGACTCCTGGCTGTTTTCTTCCTTAGTTGTAAGGTTAGCCCGGCTGCGCTGGTTCTTAATTCGAGCTAGGACCTGCTCTTTACCATGCAATTTAAAGCAGGTATCTCGAGTATGCCGAGCCTTTTTACAGTAGGAGCACCACAGCCCATCACGGTCAGAAGGCTTCTTCGAGTCCTCACTTTGCTTCTGCCCAAGTATCTTTCCACTTGGGTTTTTAGTAGAAACCATTGCGGAGCCATTGATGGAGAGAGATTCCACCATCACTGCCCTACGACTTTCTTCTGCTCGAACCACAGAGAAGACTTCATTCAGCGTTGGAAGTTTTTCTTTCCCAAGCAGCTGCACACGAACTTGATCGAATTCCATATTCAAACCAGCAAGGAACTCAAAAATTCGATCCCTCTCCAAAATCTCTATAATTGCTTGAGCAGCTTCGCTGTGACCTACCCTCAAATTCTGATAGTGATCCAATTCCTGCCAGAATCCCTTCATTAGGTTATAAAATTCGGTAACCGAAAGATTACCTTGCTTGGTTGTTGAGATTTTGACTTTGATCTCATAAATTACAGCAGCATCTTGAACTTTGGAATATGTTTGTTGGGCAGCCTCCCAAATATCTTTTGCAGTAGGAAGAAACATGTAATTCCTACTAATTTCTGGGATCATAGCATTCCACAACCATGACATGATCATCGAATCCTCTTCATCCCAAGCTTGAAACCTTGGATCCTTAGCGTCTGGTGCTCCATCAGACAAATGGCTGATCTTCCCTTTCCCTTTCAAGGTTACTTTGATCAGCTGCGACCACTGAAGGAAGTTTTTGCCATCCAATCTATATGCATTATTAATTGCCTGTAGTTCGCTACGGGAACTTTCGGATGGGATGGACATGATCACAAAGGAGAATTTTTGCAATGAAGGCAAAAAAGGATTCGGCAATGAGGCCAAAGAGATTCAGAGAGAAAGCAGCTCTGATACCATGTGAAGATTGATGAAAAATAACTTCATTGATTTACAACAAATTGTACACACACTTATATAGAGATTCTAAAAGCTATCACCAACAACCCACTACCCTTAATAACAGCTGTCAACTACCACCTACCATTAATAACACCAGCTGCTGCTACCTAATTACAACAATAGATTACAGCAACATTAATAACAAATTTGATTTCCAACACAATAGATTACAGCAACATTAATAACAAATCTGATTTCT
>JAGVVM010021028.1:0-15617 GCA_019149425.1 Psidium friedrichsthalianum | reverse complement strand
TTTTTTTTGATATTTTTTTATTTTTTACTCATCATTAGCAAATTCACTAGTGGTTTTACCAGACAGATAAAGTTGTTGCATGAGGTAGGTGTTCTCTAACTCCTTGTTTTTCACCACAAGCTTTTTCTTCTGCCTGATTAACTTGTTGATCTGCTCGTTGAGGTAGCTTTCCCTGGTTCACCATCTTTCGGCTTCTCTCCACTTCAGAGAAGCTTCGGTACCGCACAAGGAGTTCCTCCACCTCTGGTCTAGATGGCCAAAAGACAGGCTCACTGCTGTCTGAGAATAGACAATGGCACACGCGTTCACACCACACAGAGCACTCAACTCGCTTACCTTCTTCATAAGCCCTTGCCTCCTTTTCTTGAGGGTAGCTTTCCTAGAAGTATCATTTTCTATGAAAGCAAGCTTAACCTTCTTTCTTGCCATGGTCAATGGTTAGCTGAATTCTCTTTTTTCTCGTGATTTGCAACCAAGGTGTACGAGTGCATTTATAGGGGGGGTGGGGGGCTGGGGTTCAAGTGATATTCTCCAATTTCAAGCAACTTAATTAATTTCTCTTCTCATGGTAATTCAAATTCTTTCGATATTTGACTGTGAGATCTACATTTTTTGCAATTCAACGGAAAGAATTTCATTGCTACAAAATGCCAGGATTTAAGGCCATATCTAGAGCATCGCAACGCGCTTTCCATTTGAGTGGTCGGCAGTAAAAGGAATAGTAAGGAATTAACGTTTGGAATGGCTTTACTCAGCACTTATCTAAGGGAGGGAGGACACCAATCTATGAATTATGTACATGACAAGGAATACAGATTGTTATACTTCATGCACTGATTTCTGATAAATTATTGATCAATTGATAAATAAAGGCACTAGATTTTTGAAGAGATATAATCACTATTAAATATTTACGCCTTCTGTAAGTTGCTTTATATTGAATAGATTATATTCTTTTTACGGCGAAGGCAATGCTATCATCAAAGTTAGCCTCCTCAAACCCTAGTTTGACCAGATACAAGAATTACAGCTAGTATCGTCAATTGAATTGCCCATTACGAGGCACAATCAATAGCTCATTCATGACAGCATAAATTGATGGAATATTATAATAACCTTTAAAGAATTGCTATCCGATGATGTGCATATGCAATCAAACTAAAAGTAGGGATCCCGCGCGCGCTAAATCATTCCCATTGAAAATATCCACGAGTTTGCTCCTTTCTCAGCTAATTGGCCAACTCTGTAAGTCAAAGTAGACATATTGATAGATCTAAGTTATTGAGCTCCTGAGATGCAGAGAAGTAAATTCAATGAACTACTAGACTCAGGTCTGGTCTTCTGGTCCGTTTCAACAATTCAAAAGGGGGAACTAACAATGAAACCTAAATTGATGTTACACCTATTTCTCCATATTCAAAACAATGTATTCAAAGAAACTTGTGGCAGAATTGATACATCACTAGTTCATAATCTTCCAATGATCAGGAAAGAATGTGAAGCCTCCCAAAGGGCAATTTGACTCATATCAAACACCTCTAAAAGGTTAATTAACAACTAACATAAACCTCATTTTGTTGAAGAAAACTAAGTCACGTAAAACTATTAAGAGTGGTAAGACAGGTTGGAAGGAATGAGACACAAAATGGAAGCCAATATCCATCAACCCCAATTATGCATTCAATCAAGTTGACATTGGATACTATTATCACTCCGTACATGTACGGACTTATTTTGCTGATGTAACAATTCAAAATAATCAACCAAGAACAATGGAGAAACAACCACATCCTCAGCTCCTGTGTTATCGATAAACAAAACAATCAAACATCCAAACTCTAGTCTCTACAAACACATAAGTCAGCTCCAAAAACTTTCCTTTAAAGACTATTGAGACGCAATTTTGGCAATATTTCCTCATTGCTGACATTGAGTGTTCGCTTCCAAACAAGCACCGCTCTGATTCAGTTTTCCGGGAATGAAAGATTCCATCTCGACTCCATGTGCGTGAAATAGAAACAAAAAATAACATAATACATACAAACTTGATTTCCTGAATAACGCAAGGGGAGAAAATAAAAAAGATAGGTATAATCACTATGCATGATAATTCATGCTTCATAATTTGTCGACTACTGAATGATAGATATCAATTTGGTACAATTTTTTTCATTATAAAAGTAACTCATAATGACATACAATAAAGATTTTACAGATCTAGATGCACAAGCCAACAGAAAAGGATAGCAACTTTGTTGGCTTCACACACTTAAACCACCAAAAATTCAGATAACCCATTATTTTCTTCAACAAAAAAGAGACAATGTCTTCATGCAGAAAATGTTAAGGAATAGATATAAAAGATAGAAATCGTTGAACATAATTTTGGAAAGACATAAACAAGGGCATTCCAAGGAAATAAACCCTCTTGGGATTCTTTCAGAAAGAACTGGCGATACACTCTTCAAATTTGGCACAGTCAGAAAGCAAAATATTATACTGAGAGCTTGTCGGAAATCATATAAACATTTTTTTTGGGGGAGTTATATGGATGGCTTCCCCTCTGAAGTCTTTTTGCATAGGGGCAGTACCCCTTGGTACCCTTTTGTAATAGAATCTTGTTTTTCCTTCAAAAAAATAGATACATGTTTCAGGTTAAAAGTTATCCATGAATTTGCTCCTTTCTCAGCCAATTGGCCAACTCTGTAAGTCAAAGTAGACATATTGAAAGATCTAAGTTCTTAAGCTCCTTAGATGCTGAGAAGCAAATCTAAAGAACTACTCGATTCAGGTCTGGTCCTCTGGTCAGTTTCAACAATTAAAAAAGGGGGAACTAACAATGAAACCTAAATTGGTGTTACACCTATTTCTCTGTATTCAAAACAATGTATTCAGAGAAACTCATGGCAGAATTGATACAATACTAGTTCATAATCTTCTAATGATCAGGAAAGAAAGTGAAACCTCACAAAGGACAGTTTGATTCATATCAAATACCTCTAAAAGGTTCATTAATGTCTAACATAAACCTCACTTTGTTGAAAAAAAAAAAATTGTCAAGTAAAGCTATTAAGAGTGGCAAGACTTTAATATATCAAGGGCAACAGGATGGAAGGAATGAGAAACAAAACGGAAGCCAATATCCATCAACTCCAATTATGCATTCAATCAAGTTGACTTTAGACACCATTATTTGCTGAGTTAATTATTCAAAATAACCAACCAAGAACAATGGAGAAACAACCACATCCTCAGCTACCGTGTTATAGATAAACAAAACAATCGATTATCCGAAGTCTATTCTCTACAAATACATAACTCAGCTCCAAAAACTTTCCTTTAAAAACTATTGAGACGCAATTTTGGCGATATTTCCTCATTCCTGACATAGAGCGTTCGCTTTCGAAGAAGCACCACTCTGATTCAGTTTTCCAGGAATAACAGACCCATCTCAACTCCCCCCAAAACTATCAGGGACACCAATAAAAACCAAGTCACAGCTGGACTAGAATGGCTATGTGCTATATAGCCCTCTCGTTACCACAACTAGTCAAAGCACTCAAACGCAGGGATGAAATCCAACTCTTCTACGCAAACATACATTAGCCCAGCAGTAAAGCACCAAAATCAAGTCATTAACCAGCAACGAAAAGCGATCAAATAAACCCGATCAAAAAAGAAAATCATTGGAGCGATCGAAGTTGGAAACTCACTTGACGGGGTCGCCGCTTCTCTCCACGGAGTCGGAGCCCTCCGGCGAGGCGGCCTTCCCGGCGGACTTCCCCTTGTTCCTGAAGTTGAACCAAATGGCGCGGAGGGCGGAGAACGCGGAGAGGGCCGTGAACGCGAGCCAGAGCCGCCGGGCGCCGAAGCCGGGAGGGGCGGTCCAGAGGAACCGGAACTTGCTGCGGAGGCCGAGGTAGACGAGGCCGGTCCAGCGGGGGCGCCAAGACCAGCCGATAAGGAGGCCGATCATGACGGCGAGCCAAATCGGGACTGCGCAAAGCAAGATGTCGACGAATGTCTCGGTCACCGACGGCTTCCTCAGGAAATCGGCGAGATCGAAGAACGAGGTATCCTCCATGATCCCCTCGCGGCCGCGGACGATGGTGTTCCCAGCGATCGATGGCGTCCGAACGGGAGGGAGCGATCGATGGAGTTCCGATCGTCCGTTTCTGAATCAGAGGGAGGAGAGAGGAGAGAAAATGGCAAGAGAAGAAGGGGGGATGACGTGGAAGTGATCGGGACCGTTGGATTTCCGGGGGGGGGGGCGGGGGGGGGGGGGGGGGGGGGCAAGCACGTTTAAGAAATGCGATCGGACGGTTACGGGGGCATGAGATATGGTTTGACTTCGATAAGTAAAGACAGAGAGAGATTCTTCTTCGATTGGAGATATTTCGTCAGGTGAGAGACAGGCAGAAATGATTAGATGCCTTACGTCATGTGGTGGTTCGGTTGGCAGAAAACGGGTTGCTCTTGCTCCGACGGTCGATTTCAAGATCGGTCGAATTCGAGATCATTTTCTCTAGCTAAATCTATATGAGCCGGTTTCACAAATTTAGAATCGAATCGGTTTTACCTGTAACATTCTTAAAACTGAACTAAAATCGAATAGTATGATTATCAATTTTATAATTTATGATTAGCAAAGTCTTATCGGCTCAGTAGTTTTGTGCGCTTGCTTAAAATAGATGACGTGAGTTCTTTTCACTCTAGTTGTATTCCACTGTTCTCTTAACTAGGGTATATGACACTTATTGTGATCCGATTCCATTTAGAACGTAAGAACCGCTAAATGAGAATCAAAATGGTTAATCGAGAACATAGGAAGTGGAAACTAAACAGGTTAAATGCCGGTTTCAAGATTTCAAGATTTCAAGAAGCGACAACCAGATTGGCTCTTTCTAGAATTGCTTGGAAATGATCAAGCAAGATTGATCTGGTCTAGCTCTCGGGTTGAACCAATCCAATTGGTAGCTTTTAGCCTCACTCGTCAACTTTCCCGTAGTCAGGGTGGGTTTGGTTCAACATTTCAAAATGGGCTTTGGTGAAATGCAAATATTCTTAGCCTAAAGGGCTTTGGGAAAATGCTAATTGCATTTGGAAAAAACTGATTTCAAAACGAGCTTCGGATTAAATATTGTTTGCTAAAAATAACTTTGCAAATGGGTTTTTGGTAATTTTTACCATTGTGAGATTAGTTTGGAAAAAAAAAATTTCTTTTAGCATTCGGCCAAATGCTGAAAGCCCAATGCTGTCCCTACCAGATTGGGCTTTCAGCATTCCCAAGGCCAGCATTTGGCCAAATGCTGGCCTAAAGCTGAACCAAAATGGTTCAGCATTTTCCCAAGGGGCTTTGAGGGCTGAAAGCCCCTTGGGAATGCTGAACCAAACCCACCCTCATTCCTTGAAGTATGATACCCCAAATGGGATGAAAATTTCATGCTTTACGAAAACTTTCGATCGTATCTCATCCCTCCTCATTTGTTAATGGATATAAATGAGGTAGGGCCCGTGCAACCGGTTCGGTACGATCGAAAAACCGGAGGGAAAACCCAAGAAATAGGTACAATTCTCAGTAGAACAGGTTCGGTTAATTTTTGGAACCAGTATCCGGCGTGTAGGTCTCAAGTTCTCTAGATATTAAACTTACCCATCCACCCATCCATCTAGAAAGCGGTTAGAAGCTATTTATGAGATTGGAAAAAATGATTTATCTTTTCAAAATGAGCTTAACTTCCCTATCACTTTATATTTCAATTTATGATGTACCAATATTTTATTTTGAGCCGTTTTCTGATACTAGTTTGCCGTAATTGCTATTTGTACTGCTTTTTTTTTTAAATGAAGCGAACGAAGAAAGAAACCGAATCCCGACCAGACAAACATTGTAGGTTATATGTACCAAAATTGAAAATTGATTCTAAAAGGCTGGAATCAATCCACTTCGAAACCAATCACCCGATAATTGAAATATATTGAGACATCCATAAGAATGTTGTAGGAAGTGGAAGATTCTCGCCTTCGTCGAATGGACAGCATAGGTTGTCGGACCTAACCAACTACCAAAATCCTTCGGTGACGAGAAGGACATGCACTCCCTTTGCCATCCTTTGTAGAAAAAACAATTCTCTCCCGTTTTTTTCCGATGCTTGCGAATGGATTTAGGGAAGTTTGGGCCGATTTTGGAGATGCCTTTCGAAGTACGATGAATAGTGCTGAGTACCGAAATACGACTTACCCTTTAAGAAGTGAAAGTCATCTTCTTTGCAGAAGTCACTTCCACGTCCACCAATTCTATTTATAAAATCTCGCCATCGATGATCCGGCAAGCTTGAAACGCTAGCGGACGTTTTAGGCTGTATATGGTAACGCTCCAGAAAAAAAAAAATATATTTCTATTCCCAAAGTGCTCCAGAAACACTTTGGAAACAGAAAATGCATATGGTAAAAAATGCTCCCAAAGTATTTCGAGAACACTTTTAACAAATAGAAATATTTCTGGAGCAAAAATAAGAAACAAAAAAAACTCGCTTCTATGTTTGTTGAACACTTTTTAGAAATACATTTGGAACATGTTTTAGAAATAATTGAGAATATTCTCTTGAAAGTAATTAAAAAAAAATAATTAAAGAATAAAGGCTAAAAAATTTAAAATATTTTTTTTAATAAAATTAAAAAAAAATATAAATAATCAAAATAAAAATAATCAAAAAGGGAAAATAATTAAATTAATTAATTAAAAATAAAAATAAATTTTTTTCAAAAATAAATAATTTAAAATAAAATAAAAATAATTAAAAATAGAAATACAAAAATAAAAAAATTAAAGAAAGCAATTAAAAATAAAAAAAAATTGAAATTGAGAAATTGAATCATTTACAAAGGATATTTTTTTACCAAATGGCATTTACGTCAAAGTGTTCATCTTAATGCCACTTTTTAAATTACAGTTTACCAAACATTATTTGCATTTTACCAAACCCCTTTAACTCAAAGGTATTTGCGTTTTTCCCAAGACATTTGGCCCAAGCTAAACCAAATAGATCTGATGTATAATGAGTAATGACACTACTAATAAATAAATTATTAGTTACATTAGTTATATATTTGGTTTTCATCAAAATCCTGCAAATAAAATTGCAAGGGACTACGATTATGCCTAGAATTTCCATGGCCTTTTATTTTTCAATATGTAATTACATTTTTTATCTACTGGGAACATATATGACTCATAATTGTAAATTTTTTCTATATATGGAAGATATATTGGATGTTCTCCATTGCTCAATTCCAATTCGTCTTCTCTTTCTTTTTTTTTATTGTTGATCTTGTCATATTGACAAAAATTAAGAAAGAATTAAATGAAAAAAATAGGGACATAATTTTTTTACAGTTTATCAAACGCGTTTTTTTGTTCCTTTTTTATTCCGAGAACAGAACTTTATGCAAATTACCAAATGTGTTTTATTCCTGAAATCATTGTCAGGAACAAAAAAAAAAGTGTTTTGTTCCAAAAGTTATTTCAGGAATAGAAACGTTATCATACGCAGCCTTAACACCCTGTGATCCTCTTTTGATATCCACAAACATAGACAGCTGATCGACAACTTGTCGTGAGGAATCCGATGCTAGCGTTAGAGTAAAAGAGCATCTCCAGCGAATAGAAGATGCTAAGCTTTGCACCCTCGATGTCAATTTTTGTACTACTGAAATTAAGTCATGAAGTCGGTCCTAGGTTACTGGACAATTTGACACTAGTCCATCTCAATTCATATCGAGCCGTAGAGGTTGGTGGGTTGCCGCGAGTTGGTGGTTGTTGGTCAATCTCGAATTTTTATTTCTATTTCTCCGAGAAGTTATATTTTTCGTTTGAGCCCAAGCTATCGCCGGTCGGTCGCCATCGTCTCTGGCGGTGCCCCAAGCCTCTGCCATACTAACTAGTGTAGACAATTCCATTGGGAAGTACCAACCGAAGTTTTTGCAGGATGCAACTGAAGAACTGTATTTTTTTTTTCAAAGGTTCTTTTAGCTTCCTTTTCGTAGAAAGACAAAAGCATAAAGCTCTTAATATAAGTAAAAGAAAGTCAGAATTAACAGCCTCATATGGCATCCGAAATAAGATAAGCTCACGAAGAATCCATCAAATTGGAACCAGGCCAGATCATGGTACTGAACCGGTCTAAGCATCTCTTCTCTTCTTTTCTTTTTTCTTTGTTCAGTTAAAACGGTCTAAGCATCTCTTCTCTTCAATAATTGGTCTCGTTATAGAGGAATAAGCACTCCTTGGAGGCTCACCGTCTGAACGAACAAATCTGTCTTATTATAAAGTGATTGACCATGTGAATATTTTGGTCGCTTTCTTATGAGCTTGCAAGGCTGTGTCAGGGCTGACCAGCAACTATAAATCTTTCAAAGTGGGGAAAATTATCATGAAAAGAAGGGGCTTGAATCTATTATAAATGTGTCAGTCCAGTCATAAACTTTTTAATTGGATCAATTTAGTTTTAAACATTTTGCATTTGTACTAATTCAGTCAATCTAGCCAATTTTGACTGAAATTGCTAACGTAGATGCAAACCATCTTATGTGATGTGGCCAACGCCGACATTAATTTCTTTTCAATATTTTCATATCATTCAAAATTTTAAATTATTTTTTTCTTCCTTTTTTATTTTCTTTCTCTATTTTTCCCTTTCGTATTCTTCCGCTGTTTTCGGACCTTAGCATCTGACTATAAGTGAGGACCAGCGAGGTCAACCAACCGGCTGGAGGAAGAAAGAAAGAAAGAAAAAACAAAGGAAAAACATAATTCGAGCAACATTATGAAAAATCTGTCCACATCATAGTTGGCATACTACATAGGACGGCTAATGTCTATGTCAGCGAAATTTTCAATTAAAATTGGCCGGATACGCTGAATTGACACAAATGCAAAAGGTTTATAACTCAATTGACAAAAAGAAAATAAAAGTTTATGACTGAATTAGTACATTGACAAAAGACTTAAGACTTTTTTGGTCTTTGAAAGTGAGTTCTGTTCGCGATGATATGAACTCTGCTTTGAAGGGCCAGTCTGTCTCTTAAAAACCTCTTAGAGCGGGGATTTGTTGTGATGGAAAGCCGGGCCACTTTGGCGCTAAAATCCATGATGTTTTCCTTTCAAATTAATAAAAACAAAGGTCTTAAATTTGGTAAATGGAGCTAGGGTTGAAGAAGCATTTGAAGAGGCTCGGTGCTCCTAAGCATTGGATGCTCGATTAGCTCAGGACTAGCCAGCTAGGCGGTGCATTCATAAGTGACGCTTATTTTCTCTCGGATCAACTTCTGAGTTTGAAGTCGTAGCTTCGTTCCCATCTAATTTGTTCAAAGTATTAAATTGTGCGGCCAATCGGCCAGGACAGGTTCTCGGTCAAAAAGGTCAATTCCCTATTCCACAAATTGGGAACTAGCCCTAACCGGTTAGATTTTCGATTCTAGAGTGGGCTCCTACTATGGAACCGATCACACATAATATAATTTTTTTTCTTTTCCTTTGTTTTTAATGTCCACGTTCAGCAACTAGTTTTGTTATAAACTACTCTACTCTGTAAAGGATTGATCATTTCCTTTTGTGAAAAACACCTTTTCATGCATTCTCCACTCATTTTAATACCTATTTATTACACTTATCTCTCTCCCGCACCTCTCTCTTCACTATTTCTTAATTTTGATTGTAAATCCTTTTTGTAATTTGATGAGCTTAAGTCCTCATATGACAAAGATAAAGTTAACTTCAAATCGCACCTTCTCTGTGCAAGGGACTCCTGCCGAATGGAAAATCGAGGGATTTACTCAAGTTGCGCGGATATTGAACCATCAAGCCTTAAGTCTAATTATATTAGAGGAAACATTGTTTTACGAATCTTTTTTTTTGTCATTATTTTTTCAATGACACTATAAGTAAGAGAATAGATGATCCCGAACCATGTTTTCCATTCGGGTCAAATGCTATTCGGGTTTTGGGTCGTAGCGAACACATACCCAAATTGTTTCAATTCGGCTTGGGGATCACGAAAATCTAAACCAAACCGAACCATTGACAGCTCTAATGGGGTGCATGGTAATCATTCTGCTCTAGAAATAGATTTTTCTATTTCTATTTCTGGATGAGTTTTTTAGCAAAAAAAGAAAAAAAGCGTACAAACATAAATTTCTGATTCTGGAACAGAAATTCGTTTGATAACAGTTGAAAATTTTTACTTCTAGAATATTATTAACACAAAATCTTCTACGAAAAAGATGGCCGATAGCAATGTTTGGCGATGGTTGACGGGGCCAATGACTAGCGGTGGTCAGCAGACAGTGGCCGGCAGTGGGCGATGGCAGCAAATGGTGGCGGCGACGACTGGTGGTTGTAGCGGCAATGAAGGGTTATTATTTTTGATTTCTATTTCTCCGAGAAGTGATAATTCTTTGTTTTTAATTTCCTTTCAAATCTATTTCTAGAACAAACTTTTGTTCCAAAAATAGAGAAATAGAATTACATTACTAGACGAGTTTCTATTCCAAACATGTTTTAGAAATAGGTTTGGAACAAAAACAGAGAAGTAGAATGATTGTCATGCACGCCAAACCTAGCATAAACATATCATGAGCTAACAAATGTACTGTAAGTGATTTGAAAAATTGATGCAGTGTACTTCATGCTATCTTGACTTAACATTTTTTTTTTTTGGTCGAAGACTTAACATGGTTAATTAGATAAACTAAATATTTTAAATTGATATTCTTGAAGGAAACCATCGACTAAATTAAACTATTTATGAAAATGAGTGAGTGTCTATAGTTAGGATGTGTTTGTTTGAGTGAAAGTATTTTCCAGACTTTCATCTATTTAGTTCTTCGAAAATGATTTAGTCAATAAAAAACACTTTCTAGTTAATGGAAAATTCATGCAGACATTAGGAAATCGAATTTCTAAATTTAAAGAGGTGAAAACACTTTCCGACAATACTCCTTTTGAATTTTATAATTTTTTTTCATAATTTATATTTGATTTATTTTTATTTTTGTTCTTTTATTTTTTTCTTCTCTCTCCGCTGATCGTTGGGCCTTGGTGACAGCCGATTAGTTGGCGAGCTCGAGCTCATCCAAGGTTGGCAAGCCTTGAGCTCGCCAGTGGCTACCACCGACCGGTCTGATGGACAAAGAAAGAAAATAAAATGAAATAAAATAAAATAAAATAAATATTTGAAATTATTTGATTTTTTTTTCTAAGGTAAAGTGATAAGATTGAAATCATTTTCCAAATGAGATCCAAACACTAAAAAATATTTTCGGTCACATATTACCAAATAAAGGAAACTGATCATTTTCCTAAAAAAAAATTTCTTAAAAAGTATTTTCTTTTAACATGAAGTTTTTCGTGAAATAAATGTACCCTTAATCACCTTAAACCATCCATGTCACCTCCGTAACTTACCATTTGGAATAGATTCAACTCTCCCGCGTGTCATGGCATGCTGTCAAAGAGGGACACTGTGTAACACGACATGATTGTAAGTGTGCTGAAATTTCAAATATTACCATTCAGTTTCAAGGAAAATATACAGACAGAGTTTTCCGTGGAGCAAAAACATTTTCCTAGATTAACTTACTTCTGCCCAAATAAAGAAAGGAATACGATAAAAATATTTTTCCTAAATCATTTTTCTCGACACAAAACAGCCTAAACATCATCTGTCTCCATTTCGTCCGAACAAATGGTAGATTCAGGCGCTGATTGGATTTTTTGCAAGACAAAACATAGTTTTTGGTGGAATTTCATGCGGTACTAATTTGGGATTTTTAATGACATTAACTTTAGAAATTACGAGAAAATGTTCTCGTAATGTACACACACAAAAAAAAAATTCTGAAATCGAATGTTTATATGTTTAATTGTTTAGCAAGTGCACTGAATGTTCTCATATTAACCGGATCGCTTTTCATAAGTAGGTCGGGTTAATTAGCACGTTGAAGGCTTGAATGCATGACGGTTTATGTTTTAATGAAAAGTGTCTGATTTTCAAAATACTAATTATGCATATCTCAACAAATATCTACATGCTGAAAAAAAAAACTAAATTATTATTTATTTGATTGTTTGACAAATTTCCGGAAGGCTAGTATTTTTGTCATGAAAGTCCATTTATGTTTTCAGCTAGACTCGCATGCGTTTTTTTCTTTTTCAAATGACATTTCATTCACCTACTCAAAATACAAGAGAGAAACATCTTGGGTCAACTGCAAATCAAGATAAATCCCACAACTTCAAAACAAAACAAAATAAACTCCAAATAACAAGAAAAATCATCAAAACAAGATTATAGGACAAATGCTCAAAGAGTATATCTGTGACTTCTTCGCATCAAAATCAATGGCCGATCGTCGAATCCGTCTTCAGTATTGGGCACACACCTAGATCTCCATCTATTGTTAGGATTTTTCTTTTTCGTGGTGCGTGCCTAGGTTTGACTTCTCCAACACCATCAGATGTGGAGTAAAAAGGTTCAACGAGTACAGTTTTGGCACCTATGAAAGCAAAGCCTTCATGAAAGGTGTGTTTGTTAACTAAAAATGTTCTCTCGATTTTTTTTTTTTCAGAAAATGATTTCTGGGAAATCATTTTCGTGAAAAATGGTATGTTTTCCTTTGTTTGGTTATATGTGATGGAAAACATTTTTTGGTGTTTGATTTTCATTTGAAAAATGATTTCACTTTAATTACTTTATCTTAGGCAAAAAGAAAATCGAATTTTTAATTCTATATTCTATATATTTTTTAAAAATAATTTTATATTTATTATTTTTTTTTTTTTTCTTCTTCTTCCTTCATCTTCTCCTTCCTTCTTTCTTTTGCAACACCTACCTCCTTCCTTATTCGTTTTGCAACGCCTGCCTCCTTCCTTCGACGATGCCGACTCACTAGATCTGCCCGAGGCCGCCAAATTTGCTTGAGGCATCTAGCGAGCTCGACTGACGGCCTCAAGTGAGGCTTGTCGAGACTGGGCAAGCTCAAATAATGGCCGCCGCCGGCCAGTCGCGACGAGGGAGGAGTAAAAAAAGAACATAAAATAATATTAAAATTAAAACATTAAAATATAATATAAAAAAATTAAAAAGAAGTAATTTTGAAAAATGTTTTCATTTTTTAGAATGGGAAATTTATTTTTTTGATTTTGTATATAAACTTTCAAATGACTAGAAAGTGTCTTTCATTGACCAAATCATTTTCTGGTGAATCAAATGGGATGAAGGTTCGGAAAAATAATTTTGGGAAAACAATTTCCCTGAAACAAGCACACTCAAAGTTTCCCTAATCTCCTTCGAAACTGGAATTGCCTAAGGAAAATGAAATCCCGAAAACATTCACGCAAAAAATCCACAAATTTAAACTAAATCTGTATAGAAATCTCCTCCAAAATGTTGGGAGAAAGAAACTTCCAATTTAGACTAAATCAGAGAGAAAAGCTTCCAAGTAGGAGGAAAGCAAGAAAAGGAAATAGAGAATCAAAATGGCTAAAAAAAATGGGGGAGGGAGAGATCTAGTTCAAACTCTCCCCTCTATGGAGGTTGAAGAAAATGTGTGAAAATACGAGGGAAAAGAAAAGAGGAAAGAGAAATTAGGACTGGTTGACAAGCATGCTCTTATTTAATTAACTCTTTGAAAAACGTTCTTACGCATGAATAAGATTCTTCTCTTTTGAGTAATTGAATGTTTTGAGAGGATATGGCTGTTTAATAGCTTTCCTTCCCCTTTTTACTTTCATCCTTTGAGGATACATCGCATTTCAAGATGATCATCTAAAGAGTGATGATACATAGAAAGAGGGTTATTGTCTAATCTTCTAAGAGGTGATGTCCTGAGATTATTGGTGATAGCTGGGATAAAAAATTAGGCTCTGTATGACCCTATCTTCACCTGAACTCGTTGCTCGTGCAAGTTTATTAAACTTCCATGTGTATTATTCATAAACTGGCCTCAGTTTATGAAGTGAATATTATAATTTTAAAAGCTAGTTGTTAGGATATATGTCAGTTGTCAACAGCTCGGATTTATTTGATACCTGCATTGAAACTTTCGGTCTTGACATCTAACCTGAACCGAAAACACGGCTCTATTCGGTTTGGTCGGTTCGTTTTTTTTTTCACCCCTGCTCAAACTGAACTCACTCAGCTTCACGTTGCTTCTTTTTTTTTTTCTTTGCAAAATTATGACACACAATTGAGAAAGAAGTTTTTGGATTGCTCTTGTGCATCAAGAAGTATGGCTCTATAACTATATCGTGAGTTCCAATCGATTAGAATAAGCTGTACACAACATCCCGGATTGAGTTCAAGCACGTTTCAAGCTAAGAATGTGATAGTCCAATGAGAAATCAATATGAATCGAAAATGTCACTTTTTTACATGTATACCTCTCTAAAGGGAGATTCATGCTTTAATAAAAAAAGAACTTCGAAAGAATCCGAGAGAGGGGTCTGTCCTCTATCCACTCTGTTTCCCCAAAAGAGAACTTAACTCAAGGACGGCTTAGGCATTGAGCGAGAAAGGTCTCGCTTTCCTTTCGCTTTATCCACTGATTGGAAATTTAGCACTTAGTGCATGTGTGAGAATTATAATTCGAAGAAACTAACGATCCCAAAACCTAAACATGAAACGAAATTCGTGTGATATCAGGAACGAAAATGTGGAAAACGTGATAGTAAACGAAATACCTCCAGCCATTGATGAAGACGATGATTTCGATAATGCGTTGAACATCCGACGAAAACGGGATCTTTCTAGCCAATTACCCCCTCGAAGTGATGTGTGTACTCTGTTGTTTTTCTCTGTAACAAAGTCTCAAGTACATTTTGATGAGAAACTGACTATTAATAAAATTGATGTCATAACCACTTTTTCAAAACTGACGTAGGGGGCTTGGCTTAGATAACTACTAAACTGACGTCTGTTCTTTATAGATAACTGTCTCCCATCAAGACAGTTATTCGGCGAGACGATTATCACGTAAAATTAATGTGCATAATATACAGTTGATGTAATTTAAATGTCAGTATTTTATTAATGTGGGAATCATAATTATTTTTTATAACATTCTCCACCACTTGATTCCAACATTCATCCAACGAAATTCTGAATCAAGTGCACAGTAACTTCATGCTGAAGACAAAACACATGAATTCATGGCGACAAGTTCTCTTAGAATGAGTATTATCTTCATGTATCACATGCATTTATCTCATCATATCAACCCTATGTGATAACAGAACTATTGAATAAACGCTATGTTTATTCTGAGTTTACTTAATGATAAAATCTTAAGTTATTGTAGGTCAAAATGATGATTTTTTCATAATAACTTAATGTGCGCCTTAATTGAGAAAACATTACAACCAAATGAGAGTTTTCACACTTTGTCCATACAAAAAAATTCACATAATAGAACCAATTCCATTCTATATACATGATCCTTGTTACTTGGTGCACCCTTTAGTTTTTTTTGGGGTTTTTTTTTTTTGGTTTCTTGGGGGATTTTTCTTTTTTCTTTATTTTTTTACTTTCTGGTAACTCTTGTAGGCCACGCTCTTAGTT
>JAGVVM010021027.1:0-19717 GCA_019149425.1 Psidium friedrichsthalianum | reverse complement strand
ATTAGAGAGAAAAGCTTCCAAGCAGGAGGAAAGCAAGAAAAGGAAATAGAGAATCAAAATGGCTAAAAAAAAAGGGGAGGGAGAGATCTAGTTCAAACTCTCCCCTCCATGGAGGTTGAAGAAAATGTGTGAACATACGAGGGAGAAGAAAAGAGGAAAGAGAAATTAGGACTGGCTGACAAGCATGCTCTTATTTAATTAACTCTTTGAAAAACGTTCTTACGCGTGAATAAGATTCTTCTCTTGTGAGTAATTGGATGTTTTGAGAGGATATGGTTGTTTAATAGCTTTCCTTCCCCTCTTTACTTTCATCCTTTGAGGATACATCGCATTTCAAGATGATCACCTAAAGAGTGATGATACATAGGAAGAGGGTTATTGTCTAATCTTCTAAGGAGGTGATGTCCTGAGATTATTGGTGAAAACTAGGATAAAAAATTAGGCTTTGTATGACCCTATCTTCGCCTGAACCGTTGCTCGTGCAAGTTTGTTAAACTTTCATGTGTATTATTCATAAACTGGCCTCAGTTTTATGAAGTGAATATTATAATTTTAAAAGCTAGTTGTTAGGATATATGTCATACATAGAGCTGTCAACAGCTCGGATTTATTTGATACTTGCATTGAAACTTTCGGTCATGACATCTAACCTGAACCAAAAACACGACTCTATTTGGTTTGGTCGGTTCGTTTTTTTTTTTTTGCCCCTGCTCAAACTGAACTCATCAGCTTCACGTTGCTTCTTTTTTTTTCTTTTGCAAAATTATGACACACAATTGAGAAAGAAGTTTTCGGATTGCTCTTGTGCATCAAGAAGAATGGCTCTATAACTACATCGTGAGTTCCGATTGATTAGAATAAGCTGTACACAACATCCCGGATTGAGTTCAAGCACGTTTCAAGCTAAGAATGTGATAGTCTAATGAGAAATCAATATGAATCGAAAATGTCACTTTTTTACATGTATACCTCTCTAAAGGGAGATTCATGCTTTAATAAAAAAAAGAACTTCGAAAAGAATCCGAGAGAGGGGTCTGTCCTCTATCCACTCTGTTTCCCAAAAAGAGAACTTAACTCAAGGACGGCTTAGGCATTGAGCAAGAAAGGTCTCCGCTTTCCTTTCGCTTTATCCATTGATTGGAAATTTAGCACTTAGTGCATGTGTGAGAACTATAATTCGAAGAAACTAACGATCCCAAACCTTAAACACGAAACGAAATTCGTGTGATATCGGAACGAAAATGCGGAAACGTGATAGTAAACGAACATACCTCCAGCCATTGATGAAGACGATGATTTCGTATATATGCGTTGAACGTCCGACGAAAACGGGATCTTTCTAGCCAATTACCCCCTCCGAAGCGATGGTGTGTACTCTGTGGTTTTCTCTGTAAACGTAAGTCTCAAGTACGTTTTGGATGAGAAACTGACGATTAAATAAAACTGACGTCGTAACCACTTTTTAAAACTGACGTAGGGGGCTTGGCTTAGATAACCCATTTAAACTGACGTCTGCCCCTTATAGATAACTGTCTCCCATCAAGACGGTTATTCGGCGAGACGGTTATCACGTAAAATTAATGTGCGTAATATACAGTTGATGTAATTTAAATGTCGGTATTTTATTAATGTGGGATCATAATTAATTATTTATAACATTCTCCCACTTGATCCCAACATTCATCAACGAAATTCTGAACCAAATGCACATTAACTTCATGCTGAAGACAAAACACATGAATCATGGCGACAAGTCCTCTTAGAACGAGTATTATCTTCCATGTATCACAATGCATTTTATCTCATCAAAATCAGCCCATATGTGATAACATAACTTAATGAATAAACCTATGTTTATTCTGGGTTTACTTAATGAATAAACCCTTAAGTTTATTCTAGGTCAAAATGACCGATTTTCTCATAATAACTGAATGTGCACCTTAATTGAGAAAAACATCACAACTGAATGAGAGTTTCACAACTTTGTCCATACAAAAAAATTTACATAATGGGACCAATTCCCATTCTATCTACATGATCCTTGTAACTCCTTGGTGGCATGCCTTTAGTTAAAGGATCAGCTAACATCAATTCAGTGCTAACGTGTTCTATGACCACTTTCTTTTTCTTAACACGTTCCCTTATGGCTAAATACTTAATGTCGATGTGCTTACTTCGACTACCACTCTTGTGGTTTTTAGCCATGAAAACAGCAGCTGAATTGTCACAAAACATCCTCAATGGCCTAGCAATAGAATCCATAATTCTAAGCCCTGAAATGAAACTCTTCAACCACACACCATGCGAGGTGGCCTCAAAACAGGAAACGAACTCAGCCTCCATAGTGGAAGTAGCAACCAAAGTCTGCTTCGCACTCCTCCAGGACACGGCTCCGCCAGCAAGCATAAAAATGTATCCAGATGTTGATTTTCGAGAATCAACGCAACCAGCGAAGTCCGAATCCGAATATCCAATTACTTCCAAGTTGTCAGTTCGCCTATACATAAGCATGTAATCCTTTGTACCTTTTAGGTATCTCATCACCTTCTTTGCAGCTTTCCAGTGGTCCATACCTGGATCACTCTGATATCTTCCCAACATTCCCACAGCAAAAGCTATGTCAGGTCGAGTACAAACCTGAGCATACATTAAGCTTCCGACAGCAGAAGCATATGGGATGTTTTTCATTTGTTCCCTTTCTAAATCGTTTTTCGGGCACTGGTTCAAATTGAACCTGTCACCCTTCACAATGGGTGCTATACTCGGTGAACAATCTTTCATCCGAAATCTCTCTAAGACTTTATTGATATAGGTTTCTTGAGACAGTCCCAAAATGCCTCGAGCTCTATCTCTATGGATCTTAATGCCAATGACATAAGATGCCTCACCCATATCTTTCATGTCAAAACTTTTAGAGAGAAATTGTTTCACCTCATATAACAATCCCTTATCATTGGTTGCAAGTAAAATGTCATCCACATATAGGACAAGAAAAAAATTTTGCTCCCACTGACCTTTTGGTATATACATTGATCCATGACATTCTCTACAAAACCAAATGAAGAGATAACTTCATGAAACCTTAAGTACCATTGGCGGGATGCTTGTTTCAAGCCATATATTGATTTCTTAAGCTTGCACACCAAATGCTCACCATCACTAGAGAGGAATCCTTCTGGTTGTTTCATATAAACCTCCTCTTCTAGTTCTCCATTGAGGAATGCCGTTTTTACATCCATTTGATGCAATTCCATGTCAAAATGGGCAACCAACGCCAAAATGATACGAAGAGAATCTTTCTTAGATACAGGAGAAAAAGTCTCTGTGTAATCAATTCCTTCCTTTTGAGTGAATCCTTTGGCAACGAGTCTGGCCTTGTATCTCTCTATGTTGCCCAATGAGTCTTTCTTAGTTTTGAAGACCCACTTACAACCAATGGCCTTCTTACCATCGGCAACTCAACCAAATCCCAGACTGCGTTAGATGCCATAGAACTCATCTCTTCCTTCATGGCATTGAACCATAAATTGGAATTGTCGCAATTCATTGCTTGCAAAAACGTTTCAGGATCATTCTCAGCTCCAATATTATAGTCAGATTCTTGTAGGTACACAATGTAGTCACTAGGAATTGCTGACTTCTTCATTCTAGCAGATCTCCTTAATGTTGTATCAACATTCTCTTGAGGAGCGTGTTGTTCAACTAGTTGTTCAACAGTTTCTGGTAAGTGGTGAACAGTTGGATCTACTAGACAATATCAGCAGGTTGTGGAGCTTCAATGATTGGTTGTTCAATAGCCATTTGAACTGGAGGGGCGTTATGAATAACAATCAATCTGGTACTTGAAGTGGAAGGTCGAGCATCTGAATGATCTTTCTCAAGAATAGGGTCTCGAAATCGATCGCTCCCACTAATCAAGTCATTTTCAAGAAACTTCGCATTTCTCGATTCCACAAACCTAGTGGTATGAGATGGACAATAAAATCTATATCCCTTGGACTTTTCGGCATATCCAACGAAATACCCACTTATAGTCCTTGGGTCTAACTTCTTTTCCTGTGGATTATAGATTCTCACTTCAGACGGGCATCCCCAAACGCGTACATGTCGCAAACTCGATTTCCAACCTTTGAACAACTCAAAAGGCGTCTTTGGGACAGCCTTGGTCGGAACTCGGTTCAATATGTACACTGCCGTCTTAAGAGCTTCAGTCCACAAGGACTTAGGAAGTTTTGAGTTGCTAAGCATACTACGCACCATGTCCAACAAAGTACGGTTTCTTCTTTCTGCCACACCATTTTGGTCCGGAGAACCAGGCATAGTGTATTGGGCAACTATCCCATGCTCTTGAAGAAATTTCGCAAACGGACCAGGTGCTTGTCCATCTTCAGTGTATCTACCATAGTATTCCCCACCTCTATCTGATCTCACAATCTTAATTTGCTTACCGCATTGTTTCTCTACTTCGGCCTTAAACACCTTAAAGGCATCCAATGCTTCGTGCTTATTATGAAGCAAGTAGAGATACATGAAACGTGAGTAATCATCTATGAAGGTGATGAAATATTTCTGACCATATGAGTCCATATCTGGACAACAGATATCTGTATGTATGATTTCTAATATTTCTGTACTCCTCTTGGCACCTTTCTTTGACTTGTTGGTCTGCTTTCCCTTTATGCAGTCCACGCAAGTATCACAATCAGTAAAATCTAAAGCACTGAGTACTCCATCATTTACCAATCGCTTAATTCTATCTATGGAGATATGTCCCAATCTCCGATGCCACAAAGCAGAGGAATCTTCATTCACAACACATCGTTTTATACCAGCGTTATCATGAACATGCATCGCATTATAAAAGGCATTGTCTTGCAAATTAATTCGAAAAAGACCATCAGACAAGATACCATTCCCAACAATTTCAGATTTATACGACAAACTGAAGGTCGAATCTGAAAAGTGAAAGGAATAACCAAACGGTACAAGTCTTGAAACTGAAATCAAGTTTCTAGAGAAACTAGGTACATAGAAGGTCCTTTCCAAATTTAAAACAAAGCCACTATATAGGACTAAACTGCATGTCCCAATAGCTTCTACATGCGAACGCATCTTGTTTCCTGAATAGATGCACTGTTCACTTCCCACCGGCTTCCTGTGGCTTTGAAAGCCCTGCAAGGAATTCGAAATGTGGATTGTAGATCCAGAATCAATCCACCAAGTGTTGTGACTCACATCAGTCATATTAGATTCATAACAAACACAAGAGATTGGATTACCTTTCTTCTCAAGCCAGGCCTTATATCTGACGCAATCCTTCTTTATATGCCCCTTCTTTCTACAGAAGAAGCATTTGGATTCCTTCTTAATGTCAGCTTGGGGAGGTATTTTACCTTTCCCTTACGCTTGTTTCCTTGTGTTGCTAAATGAGCACTCTCTCCCACTTCCATAAGCAGTCTTTCTTCCTCTTGAACACACATGGTCATGAGTTCATTAATTGACCATTTCTCTTTATGTGTGTTATAAGAGATCTTAAAAGGTGTATACTGCTGAGGAAGAGAGTTCAGAATGTAGTATACAAGGAAGGACTCAGGTATCTCAACCTCAAGGTTCTTGAGCTGAGCCACAATATCCCTCATTTTCATAATGTGCTCACGCACACCTCTAACACTGGTGAGCCTTAACGATGAAAACTTCATGATCAGGGTCATGGCATGGGCCTTTTCCGAAGACGCAAATTGCGCATCAATAGCCGCCAGCAAAGCCTTGGCATTATTATGCTGAGCGACTGAACCACGAATACTAGCAGAAAGTTTACTCCTTATGAACATTACACTAAGGCGGTTAGACCGCTCCCATTGTTCATAAAGAGAAACTTCAGCTGGAGTGCTAGTTTCTGTAACAGCAGGTGGTTCATCTTTCCGAATAGCATAATCAATGTCCATACACCCCAATTGAAGGAGAATTAACTCCTTCCAAGCCTTATAGTTGTCACCGTTCAGCTCGGGAACAATAATATCAGAGATATTCACAGGTGGTAAAACTGCATAATAAACAAATAAACATGCTTACGTCACAATATTTGAGGCAAATTCACTTGATACATGTTTTACCCATGCAAAACATGTCATATAATATGAATCAAATAACATCAAAAACTGCCTGTGGGCTAAGTTTTTAATTTATAATAGATTCATAAAAACTGTATGATGAAACTATCATATTATATTCCTTTTCCTAATCCCTGTGGGGAAATTAAGAAAAATAATATGATATTTCAACCTAATTAATCATATTAATATAATGAAAATTCCTGTGGGATAAAATTCATTGTATTAATATAATTAATTACAAATAAATGTCATTTACTATATGTGATCAAGAGTTTCTTAATATATAATTTAATTAATTAGAGTTGCTGTGGCTAAACTCTAATTAATAAAAATATATAGATCACTAGACATTTAATTTCATGCAAAATATACTTAATATTGCATATAAGGGCAAATTTGTAAATTTACGTGGGCATGGACTAAACTGTAAATTAACTAAATGGGTAAAACCGTAAATAAATTAAATTGGGGCATAACCGTAAATTTCTGGCGTGGAGGGACAAAACGGGTATCTCACGGTCAGCATGTGCCACTCATGTGTGAATCTCCACGATCAGCCATTCTTTAATAATAATAATAATAATAATAATAATAATAATAATAATAATAAGTGTCAACTTTGAACACAATAAGTCAACATGGCTGAGTGGTCTAGTGGGCCTGTAGACATTGACTTGGGTGTGGGTTCAAATCCCATTATGCACACTTCAATTTTTTTTTTAAAAAAATAATAAAAGGGACAGACCCACGCAAAATGGAGTCACACGAGCACACTTGCCCACGTCTCCCACTTTCCCTATAAAAAAGATTTCACTCAAATATATTTTTTTTAAATAGATAATGGGGAAAGCACATCCCCTGTGGACAACAAAACTGCACTGGAAGTCTTCTCCTTTTTTTATTTGAAACCTTAATTGCCCACATGGAAATCTTCTTCAAATAATACAATCGTCGCCCGAAAATCGACGTTCAACCACCGGCCGATTCTCCTCCGATAGGCCTTCATCCGACCAAAATAAATGATGGGTTTGGAAGATATCATCGACACGACCATATAGGTCCAAGAATCAACGAAAACGGTAAAGGATTTTTTTCAAATTGAGCGAAAATCGCTCAAACACAAAAACCCTAATCCGCGAATTCTTTTTCGAAATTCATCTCCGCCGAACAACCAAAAATCGAGATACCTTAGGGTTTTTTTCCCCATGGCGAGACGACCCTATGGTTCCGAAATCGTGCCGCGACTTGCCGGAATTTGGCCGGAATCGGCCAAAACTCTTGCGGCCAGAATACCCAAAAACGATTTACCCAAAAATTCCCACGAAATTCACCCAAAACATAATAATTCAACGCAAATCATACGTTAAACATCAAGGCAGAGATTATTAGCTCTGATACCAAATGTGAGAACTATAATTCGAAGAAACTAACGATCCCGAAACCTTAAACACGAAACGAAATTCGTGCGATATCGGGAACGAAAATGCGGAAACGTGATAGTAAATGAACATACCTCCAGCCATTGATGAAGACGATGATTTCGTATACGTGCGTTGAACGTTCGACGAAAACGGGATCTTTCTAGCCAATTACCCCCTTCAAAGCGATGGTGTGTTCTCTGTTGTTTTCTCTGTGAACGTAAGTCTCAAGTATGTTCTGGATGAGAAACTGATGATTAAATAAATTGACGTCCTAACCACTTTTTCAAAATTGACGTAGGGGCTTGGCTTAGATAACCCATTTAAACTGACGTCTGCCCCTTATAGATAACTGTCTCCCATCAAGACGGTTATCGGGCGAGACGGTTATCACGTAAAATTAATGTGCGTAATATACGTTGATGTAATATAAATGTCGGTATTTTATTAATATGGGATCATAATTAATTATTTATAACAGCATGCTGACGAGGTCCAATCATCACAAAGCACAGTCGTCACAAAGAAGACTGTTTTTAAGGTATACAAGTAAGACAAGTCCATGCATCTTTTTTCTCAGAAATTTTGTTTAGCAGCAGGTTTTGTCAAAATGAAGAAGCAGGGATTACCTAACTGGTGGCTTAGGAGCTCTTCTTGAACCGCAGACGGTTGCAAGATTCGACAAACATTCTGATACATAGGAAAAACGAAAGATGACGAGTCGAAAAATCAAAATAAAAAACAGAAAATGACTTGGAAACTAACTTCCAAGATACATCTCCAACCAGCATCCAGTCACCATCTTTGTCCCTCATAAGTTAGCAAATATTTGACACCATTTGCTGGGTTAACGATCTTTCTCTCACTTGCATAATTGCCTGCAACAGTTTGCCAAGAACCCCATCAGAACCAATGTATTTATAATTCTCAGAGAACGCCATTGTCACATATAAAATTCTCAAGAGAACGCCTTATTTTATTTTCCTTATGGAGAAATTAGCGAATAATGATTAAGAGAACATTTATAAATTAATCCAAATTAATATATCGAAATTAATCTAATTTAATATATGTGACAATGGGTTCCTTAATTTGGATTAATTTATAGATATAACCATTGTGGCATATATAATTCTCAAGAGAACGCCTTATTTTTGTTTATTTATGGAGAATTTATAGGTCATTTATTTGTATTCTAAATACAAATAAATGACCTATAAAATTCTCCATAAATAAACAAAAATAAGGCGTTCTCTTGAGAATTATATATGCCCACAATGGTTATATCTATAAATTAATCCAAATTAAGGAACCCATTGTCACATATATTAAATTAGATTATTTCGATATATTAATTTGGATTAATTTATAAATGTTCTCTTAATCATTATTCGCTAATTTCTCCATAAGGAAATAAAATAAGGCGTTCTCTTGAGAATTTTATATGTGACAATGGCGTTCTCTTGAGAATTATAAATACATTGGTTCTGATGGGGTTCTTGGCAAACTGTTGCAGGCAATTATGCAAGTGAGAGAAAGATCGTTAACCCAGCAAATGGTGTCAAATATTTGCTAACTTATGAGGACAAAGATGGTGACTGGATGCTGGTTGGAGATGTATCTTGGAAGTTAGTTTCCAAGTCATTTTCTGTTTTTTATTTTGATTTTTCGACTCGTCATCTTTCGTTTTTCCTATGTATCAGAATGTTTGTCGAATCTTGCAACCGTCTGCGGTTCAAGAAGAGCTCCTACCACCAGTTTAGGTAATCCCTGCTTCTTCATTTTGACAAAACCTGCTGCTAAACAAATTTCTGAGAAAAAAGATGCATGGACTTGTCTTACTTGTATACCTTAAAAACAGTTTCTTTGTGACGACTGTGCTTTGTGATGATTGGACCTCGTCAGATGCTTGTTATAAATAATTAATTGTGATCCCATATTAATAAAATACCGACATTTATATTACATCAACGTTATATTACGCACATTAATTTTACGTGATAACCGTCTCGCCCAATAACCGTCTTGATGGGAGACAGTTATCTATAAGGGGCAGACGTCAGTTTAAATGGGTTATCTAAGCCAAGCCCCCTACGTCAGTTTTAAAAAGGTGGTTACTACGTCAGATTTGTGAGAGACGTCAGTTTCTCATCCAGAACAAGAAACTCACGTTCAGAGAGAAAACCACAGAGAACACACCATCGCTTCGGAGGGGGTAATTGGCTAGAGAGATCCCGTTTTCGTCGACGTTCAACGCACGTATACGAAATCATCGTCTTCATCAATGGCTGGAGGTATGTTCGTTTACTATCACGTTTCCGCATTTTCGTTCCCGATATCGCACGAATTTCGTTTCGTGTTTAAGTTTCGGGATCGTTAGTTTCTCGAATTATAGTCTCACATTTGGTATCAGAGCACGTTAATCTCTGCCTTGATGTTTAACGTATGATTTGCGTTGAATTATTATGTTTTGGGTGAATTTCGTGGGAATTTTTGGGTAAACCGTTTTTGGGGTATTCTGGCCGCAAGAGTTTTAGCCGATTCCGGCCGAATTCCGGCAAGTCGCGGCACGATTTCGGAACCATAAGGTCGTCTCGCCATGGGGAACAAAAACCCTAAGGTATCTCGGTTTTTGGTTGTTCGGCGGAGATGAATTTCGGAAAAGAATTCGCGGATTAGGGTTTTTTGCGTTTGAGCGATTTTCGCTTGATTTCGGGAAAAATCCTTTACCGTTTTCGTTGATTCTTGGACCTATATGGTCGTGCCGATGCGATCTTCAAAACCCACCATTATTTTGGTTATGGTGGGCTATCGGAGGAGAATCGGCCGGGGAACGTCGAATGGGAGAAGAAAAATTGCAGAAGATTTCCTTCTGTTGAGGAAGAAGAAGAAGCCCGTGCATGCGTGGGAAGATTTATTTATTTTTTTTAAAAAAAAGAGGTTACTAAGCAGTTACAGGGCGTGGGCCACTTGCCCACGTGCGTACGTGAGCCTCCAGGCGTACGGGCAGTCCTTTTTATTTTAAAAAAAAAAAAAATTGAGTTGTGCATAATGGGATTTGAACCCACGCCCACGTGAATGTCCACAAGCCCACTAGACCACTCAGCCATGTTGTCTTATTGTGTTCAAAGTTGACACTTAATTATTATTATTATTATTAATTAGAAGGGCTGATTGTGGAGATTCACACGTGAGTGGCACATGCTTGACCGTGAAATACCCGTTTTGTCCCTCCGCGCCAGAAATTTACGGTTATGCCCCAATTTAATTTATTTACGGTTTTACCCATTCAGTTAATTTACAGTTTAGTCCATGCCCACGTAAATTTACAAATTTGCCCTTATATGCAATATTAAGTATATTTTGCATGAAATTAAATGTCTCGTGATCTATATATTTTTATTAATTAGAGTTTAGCCACAGCAACTCTAATTAATTAAATTATATATTAAGAACTCTAGATCACATATAGTAAATGACATTTATTTGTAATTAATTATATTAATACAATGAATTTTATCCCACAGGAATTTTCATTATATTAATATGATTAATTAGGTTGAAATATCATATTATTTTTCTTAATTTCCCCACAGGGATTAGGAGAAAGGAATATAATATGATAGTTTCATCATACAGTTTTTATGAATCTATTATAAATTAGAAACTTAGCCCACAGGCAGTTTTTGATGTTATTTGATTCATATTATATGACATGTTTTGCATGGGTAAAGCATGTATCAAGTGAATTTGCCTCAAATATTGTGACGTAAGCATGTTTATTTGTTTATTATGCAGTTTTACCACCTGTGAATATCTCTGATATTATTGTTCCCGAGCTGAACGGTGACAACTATAAGGCTTGGAAGGAGTTAATTCTCCTTCAATTGGGGTGTATGGACATTGATTATGCTATTCGGAAAGATGAACCACCTGCTGTTACAGAAACTAGCACTCCAGCTGAAGTTTCTCTTTATGAACAATGGGAGCGGTCTAACCGCCTTAGTGTAATGTTCATAAGGAGTAAACTTTCTGCTAGTATTCGTGGTTCAGTCGCTCAGCATAATAATGCCAAGGCTTTGCTGGCGGCTATTGATGCGCAATTTGCGTCTTCTGAAAAGGCCCATGCCATGACCCTGATCATGAAGTTTTCATCGTTGAGGCTCACCAGTGTTAGAGGTGTGCGTGAGCACATTATGAAAATGAGGGATATTGTGGCTCAGCTCAAGAACCTTGAGGTTGAGATACCTGAGTCTTTCCTTGTATACTACATTCTGAACTCTCTTCCTCAGCAGTATACACCTTTTAAGATCTCTTATAACACACATAAAGAGAAATGGTCAATTAATGAACTCATGACCATGTGTGTTCAAGAGGAAGAAAGACTGCTTATGGAAGTGGGAGAGAGTGCTCATTTGGCAACACAAGGAAGGCATAAGGGGCAAGGCAAGCGTAAGGGAAAGGGTAAAATACCTCCCCAAGCTGACATTAAGAAGGAATCCAAATGCTTCTTCTGTAGAAAGAGGGGGCATATAAAGAAGGATTGCGTCAGATATAAGGCCTGGCTTGAGAAGAAAGGTAATCCAATCTCTTGTGTTTGTTATGAATCTAATATGACTGATGTGAGTCACAACACTTGGTGGATTGATTCTGGATCTACAATCCACATTTCGAATTCCTTGCAGGGCTTTCAAAGCCACAGGAAGCCGGTGGGAAGTGAACAGTGCATCTATTCAGGAAACAAGATGCGTTCGCATGTAGAAGCTATTGGGACATGCAGTTTAGTCCTATATAGTGGCTTTGTTTTAAATTTGGAAAGGACCTTCTATGTACCTAGTTTCTCTAGAAACTTGATTTCAGTTTCAAGACTTGTACCGTTTGGTTATTCCTTTCACTTTTCAGATTCGACCTTCAGTTTGTCGTATAAATCTGAAATTGTTGGGAATGGTATCTTGTCTGATGGTCTTTTTCGAATTAATTTGCAAGACAATGCCTTTTATAATGCGATGCATGTTCATGATAACGCTGGTATAAAACGATGTGTTGTGAATGAAGATTCCTCTGCTTTGTGGCATCGGAGATTGGGACATATCTCCATAGATAGAATTAAGCGATTGGTAAATGATGGAGTACTCAGTGCTTTAGATTTTACTGATTGTGATACTTGCGTGGACTGCATAAAGGGAAAGCAGACCAACAAGTCAAAGAAAGGTGCCAAGAGGAGTACAGAAATATTAGAAATCATACATACAGATATTTGTTGTCCAGATATGGACTCATATGGTCAGAAATATTTCATCACCTTCATAGATGATTACTCACGTTTCATGTATCTCTACTTGCTTCATAATAAGCACGAAGCATTGGATGCCTTTAAGGTGTTTAAGGCCGAAGTAGAGAAACAATGCGGTAAGCAAATTAAGATTGTGAGATCAGATAGAGGTGGGGAATACTATGGTAGATACACTGAAGATGGACAAGCACCTGGTCCGTTTGCGAAATTTCTTCAAGAGCATGGGATAGTTGCCCAATACACTATGCCTGGTTCTCCGGACCAAAATGGTGTGGCAGAAAGAAGAAACCGTACTTTGTTGGACATGGTGCGTAGTATGCTTAGCAACTCAAAACTTCCTAAGTCCTTGTGGACTGAAGCTCTTAAGACGGCAGTGTACATATTGAACCGAGTTCCGACCAAGGCTGTCCCAAAGACGCCTTTTGAGTTGTTCAAAGGTTGGAAACCGAGTTTGCGACATGTACGCGTTTGGGGATGCCCGTCTGAAGTGAGAATCTATAATCCACAGGAAAAGAAGTTAGACCCAAGGACTATAAGTGGGTATTTCGTTGGATATGCCGAAAAGTCCAAGGGATATAGATTTTATTGTCCATCTCATACCACTAGGTTTGTGGAATCGAGAAATGCGAAGTTTCTTGAAAATGACTTGATTAGTGGGAGCGATCGATTTCGAGACCCTATTCTTGAGAAAGATCATTCAGATGCTCGACCTTCCACTTCAAGTACCAGATTGATTGTTATTCATAACGCCCCTCCAGTTCAAATGGCTATTGAACAACCAATCATTGAAGTTCCACAACCTGCTGACATTGGTCTAGTAGATCCAACTGTTCACCACTTACCAGAAACTGTTGAACAACTAGTTGAACAACACGCTCCTCAAGAGAATGTTGATACAACATTAAGGAGATCTACTAGAATGAAGAAGTCAGCAATTCCTAGTGACTACATTGTGTACCTACAAGAATCTGACTATAATATTGGAGCTGAGAATGATCCTGAAACGTTTTTACAAGCAATGAATTGCGACAATTCCAATTTATGGTTCAATGCCATGAAGGAAGAGATGAGTTCTATGGCATCTAACGCAGTCTGGGATTTGGTTGAGTTGCCCGATGGTAAGAAGGCCATTGGTTGTAAGTGGGTCTTCAAAACTAAGAAAGACTCATTGGGCAACATAGAGAGATACAAAGCCAGACTCGTTGCCAAAGGATTCACTCAAAAGGAAGGAATCGATTACACAGAGACTTTTTCTCCTGTATCTAAGAAAGATTCTCTTCGTATTATTTTGGCGTTGGTTGCCCATTTTGACATGGAATTGCATCAAATGGATGTAAAAACGGCATTCCTCAATGGAGAACTAGAAGAGGAGGTTTATATGAAACAACCAGAAGGATTCCTCTCTAGTGATGGTGAGCATTTGGTGTGCAAGCTTAAGAAATCAATATATGGCTTGAAACAAGCATCCCGCCAATGGTACTTAAGGTTTCATGAAGTTATCTCTTCATTTGGTTTTGTAGAGAATGTCATGGATCAATGTATATACCAAAAGGTCAGTGGGAGCAAGATTTGTTTTCTTGTCCTATATGTGGATGACATTTTACTTGCAACCAATGATAAGGGATTGTTATATGAGGTGAAACAATTTCTCTCTAAAAGTTTTGACATGAAAGATATGGGTGAGGCATCTTATGTCATTGGCATTAAGATCCATAGAGATAGAGCTCGAGGCATTTTGGGACTGTCTCAAGAAACCTATATCAATAAAGTCTTAGAGAGATTTCGGATGAAAGATTGTTCACCGAGTATAGCACCCATTGTGAAGGGTGACAGGTTCAATTTGAACCAGTGCCCGAAAAACGATTTAGAAAGGGAACAAATGAAAAACATCCCATATGCTTCTGCTGTCGGAAGCTTAATGTATGCTCAGGTTTGTACTCGACCTGACATAGCTTTTGCTGTGGGAATGTTGGGAAGATATCAGAGTGATCCAGGTATGGACCACTGGAAAGCTGCAAAGAAGGTGATGAGATACCTAAAAGGTACAAAGGATTACATGCTTATGTATAGGCGAACTGACAACTTGGAAGTAATTGGATATTCGGATTCGGACTTCGCTGGTTGCGTTGATTCTCGAAAATCAACATCTGGATATATTTTTATGCTTGCTGGCGGAGCCGTTTCCTGGAGGAGTGCGAAGCAGACTTTGGTTGCTACTTCCACTATGGAGGCTGAGTTCGTTTCCTGTTTTGAGGCCACCTCGCATGGTGTGTGGTTGAAGAGTTTCATTTCAGGGCTTAGAATTATGGATTCTATTGCTAGGCCATTGAGGATGTTTTGTGACAATTCAGCTGCTGTTTTCATGGCTAAAAACCACAAGAGTGGTAGTCGAAGTAAGCACATCGACATTAAGTATTTAGCCATAAGGGAACGTGTTAAGGAAAAGAAAGTGGTCATAGAACACGTTAGCACTGAATTGATGTTAGCTGATCCTTTAACTAAAGGCATGCCACCAAGGAGTTACAAGGATCATGTAGATAGAATGGGAATTGGTCCCATTATGTAAATTTTCTTTGTATGGACAAAGTTGTGAAACTCTCATTCAGTTGTGATGTTTTTCTCAATTAAGGTGCACATTCAGTTATTATGAGAAAATCGGTCATTTTGACCTAGAATAAACTTAAGGGTTTATTCATTAAGTAGACCCAGAATAAACATAGGTTTATTCATTAAGTTATGTTATCACATATGGGCTGATTTTGATGAGATAAAATGCATTGTGATACATGGAAGATAATACTCGTTCTAAGAGGACTTGTCGCCATGATTCATGTGTTTTGTCTTCAGCATGAAGTTAATGTGCATTTGGTTCAGTATTTCGTTGATGAATGTTGGGATCAAGTGGGAGAATGTTATAAATAATTAATTATGATCCCACATTAATAAAATACCGACATTTAAATTACATCAACGTTATATTACGCATATTAATTTTACGTGATAACCGTCTCGCCCAATAACCGTCTTGATGGGAGACAGTTATCTATAAGGGGCAGACGTCAGTTTAAATGGGTTATCTAAGCCAAGCCCCCTACGTCAGTTTTAAAAAGGTGGTTACGACGTGAGATTTGTGAGAGACGTCAGTTTCTCATCCAGTACAGAGAAACTCACGTTCAAGAGAAAAACCACAGAGAACACACCATCGCTTCGGAGGGGGTAATTGGCTAGAGAGATCCCGTTTTGTCAGACGTTCAACGCACGTACGCGAAATCATCGTCTTCATCAATGGCTAGAGGTATGTTCGTTTATTATCACGTTTCCGCATCTTCGTTCCCGATATCACACGATTTTCGTTTCGTGATTAAGTTTCGGGATCGAATTTAGTCTAACAGTCCTCACTAATGTAGCTCTGACGATTCGCACAATACTCAGATTGAATTCTGGGAGAGATGTCCATGGTACAGTTATACCTTTAAAATTTCAATCTTTCTGCTCAAGGGCCAACAGAGTAGTTAAGGACAGGCCTCGGTCTCAGAATTCTTTTCGAAGTTCTTTTTTTTTATTAAAGCATGAATCTCCCTTTAGAGAGGTATACATGTAAAAAGTGACATTTTCGATTCATATTGATTTTCTCATTAGACTATCACATTCTTAGCTTGAAACGTGCTTGAACTCAATCCGGGATGTTGTGTACAGCTTATTCTAATCAATCGGAACTCACGATGTAGTTATAGAGCCATTCTTCTTGATGCACAAGAGCAATCCGAAAACTTCTTTCTCATTGTGTGTCATAATTTTGCAAAAGAAAAAAAAAGAAGCAACGTGAAGCTGATGAGTTCAGTTTGAGCAGGGGCAAAAAAAAAAACGAACCGACCAAACCAAATAGAGTCGTGTTTTTGGTTCAGGTTAGATGTCATGACCGAAAGTTTCAATGCAAGTATCAAATAAATCCGAGCTGTTGACAGCTCTATGTATGACATATATCCTAACAACTAGCTTTTAAAATTATAATATTCACTTCATAAACTGAGGCCAGTTTATGAATAATACACATGAAAGTTTAACAAACTTGCACGAGCAACGGGTTCAGGCGAGATAGGGTCATACAAAGCCTAATTTTTTATCCTAGTTTTCACCAATAATCTCAGGACATCACCTCCTTAGAAGATTAGACAATAACCCTCTTCCTATGTATCATCACTCTTTAGGTGATCAAATTGAAATGATCATCAAAGTAAAAGTAAAGAGGGGAAGGAAAGCTATTAAACAACCAATCCTCTCAAAAAGAATTAGTACAGGCCGTAGCTTATTAACGTGTGAGTTTAGATTGACTATACAGAGTCATGTCATGTCTAGCGGGTCCAAATAGAACATCATTGTTCTTCTGTCTCATAGGCTGACACGAATTGATCCCCCACGATTAGCTTTAACTAGATTCTGCTAATTTTTTTTTCTGTTGAATTTGTGTTATTGTGTTGTGTCAGAAATTGTCACCCTCTTCGTGCGCGCCAAAACCGTCCCAAACTTCTCATAATTGGATTGATCAATGTCCAATGCACGTATAAGGTAACAATGAAAACCCAATACATGAAGTTGATTCCCTATCCAATCAACATTTCTTGGTGAGGTATGTCTACTCATGATTTCGTTTCTCCTGTAAGACACGAAAGCACATTTTAGATAGGTTAACTTTGGCTTCATGACACATCCCACTAACTTCGTGGGACTAGCTACAAAGGGAATTTAAACCTGAGCAATTGGGCTAACTAGTAGATATGGGATTATATGCACTTTATGCTAAGAGCAATTGAACATATTTTATGTATCTAATCTGCTCCATCTCGAGGTTCATACAACATTGCTTCCAACGAGATTTGTAATAGCTCAGGGTCGACCAATGATTCCTCAACATCAACTTGTCTAATTTCAAGTCCAAATTCATGCTCACTAGTACGAAGCTCGCCAGGCTCTCGACCATGACTGAGCTTCTATTTTTGTAGAAGAAATATTTGGTAGTCATACAAAGAGACAAAAATCCTCAGAATTCCACAATTGATTCATGGTATATGAGCTTTCCACAATCGACTTCAAGCTCCTCTTTGAAATGAAAGCATCTTGATTTTCTACATGAGCCGAGCTTGAGCCAGAGTGTATTACTCAATCGAGTTCAACTTGAGTTTTGAGCAGTGAATATGCGAATCGAGCTGAGATCAAGGTTGATGCAGTATCGGCTCAACTCAAAGACTCGCTTCGACACTATATGTGCACCTATCGTATGCCCTAATTCGAAGTGTTGGGTTTAAAGGCCCGCTGCTAAAAAGTGGTTAGTACTTGATCCACTCCAAACACTAGGACAAACATGAATTGTTCCGGTCCGGACTTTTCTCATTGACAGACTGATAATGATACATTCCCTTACGGCCCAATTGAAATAGCCTATATTGGAATATTGAACCCGACCCATATGACTATTAGGTTCGGGCATAGATTAGGGCCGATTAGGAGAATTAGTTGTCTAGATTTGTTAGGTCGATCACGGTTAACGAAGTTACCAATCATAATCCTCTAATCTCCACTTTATACGACCAAATCCCACAAAGATTTCTACCTCAAAAGTTTCTCAATAAATTCCATGAAATACCCTTGTGAAGGTGAATGACAATAACATGGTGTTACAAAATGGACAAAATTGCAATCTAAATAAGAAAAATAATTGACATAGTTTCTCGACACCATAATGATGATGCCTTGCATTGTTTTGCATGTTGAAAGTGTTGCAGGATTGATAGCTTCTCTCTCCCTCCTCTTGGTTATGGACTTGACTGTGCTAGTGTATTGCAAGGTTTTCTTCCCGCTTGAGCGACTGCGGGATGGAGAATGAGAATAATGATGTGTTTATTTCGCTGAAAATTTCATGACAAGGAAAAATGTTTTTGATGGAAATCATTTTCTAGGAAAATGGTTAGTTTCCCTTGATTTGGCAGTGCACTGAGAAACACGTGAAGCTCTATTTGAAAGGTGAGGAAATTTATTGAGCATATCTGTGAAGAGATTTGTTATGCTTGTTCTTTTTAGCTGTAAATGCCGTCTTTGCTGCTGACTAAGTACTTTCAACGAACCAAACAAGTGAAAGCCTGAAAAACTTATTAACGAAAAGCTCTTCCAGTAAAACAAACGCATCTTAGGGGAGAGAATCGCGATTCCCGTGGGTTTCAAACTGGTTCGCAAGGTCAGCGTCCTTGCTTTGTTCTCAAGTAATTTGCATGGCCACCTCCCATGGAACTGGCGTCCCCTTAGCTTACGGGTCCGAGGATGCAGTTGACTTTCGTTGGCTTCCGGAAACCCGTCGCTAAGATCGAGGCTTGTTCACACTCACTCTATCCCATTCAAGCTTCTTTAACATTTTGGGCACGCGATTGAATGGGAAATAAGTCGACTCAGCTCCGACGTCGAATGTCAGGTAATACAAGCTACATATAGAAAATATCCCGGAAACGGGAATCAAGATTTACCCACGTGTTGTCTCATTATTATCACGTACTCTCCCGATATTTGAAGCTATCCATGCATGTGGTTTGCTCTTTATTAGTTTTTTAAAAAAAAAACATGCATGCGAAAAACAAGGCACGTGTTTAACTTTGGTCTGCGCTAAAGTACCGGTTTCGATAAGCGGAGGACCTGTCCACTTGTTCTTGTGCTCATTGAATTGATCGTTTGATGGACGTCGTGTGCACATATTGTCCAAATGATCTCCCTTCCCTGTTGGCCCCGTTACTGAATAGTAAATATCACAGGCAACTGTTGATCTCCACTCTCGCCGTGGCTGAGGTTGGCCACCACCGCTCTCCTCCAGCACCCTCCAACCATCTCTCTCATCCAGTCGAAAACCATCT
>JAGVVM010021026.1:0-19622 GCA_019149425.1 Psidium friedrichsthalianum | reverse complement strand
TTACGTCAGTTTTTAAAAGTCGTCAGTTTCTCATCCAGAACGTACAAGAGAACTTACGTTCAAGAGAAAACACACAGAAACACACCATCGCTTCGGAGGGGGTAATTGGCTAGAAAGATCCCGTTTTTCGTCGGACGTTCAACGCACGTATACGAAATCATCGTCTTCATCAATGGCTGGAGGTATGTTCGTTTACTATCCACGTTTCCGCATTTTCGTTCCCGATATCGCACGATTTCGTTTTGCGTTAAGTTTCGGGATCGAATTATAGTTCTTACAATTTTCACTCAAGAAACTTTGGCTCAGCCTTGTTGATACAACCTTTTCATGTAAGGTAGCTATTTGAAAAGTGGTGGGATGTGGATGATGGCGTCAAAGGAGCACACAGTAGTGTTCAATGTGACGGAGCAGAATAATTTTTTGATTGTCTCCCTATGGTGGGTTTCTTTGGAAGTAAAAAAAAATGGACATACACAAGGCTATATATATAAAATTGAACTATTTTCAATCTTGTGGTGTTCATTATTAACTTATTGTAAACTGTAGTGAACTCCGTAGGTTGTAACCCTTAGGTGTTGTGCCTACCATTTTCCTTCGCATGCACTTGTCCTTTTTTTTATGGTCCACTGCTTATTTTTAGTTTGATTAGCTTCCGCATGCTCTCTTCATTGTGCATAATATAGATTAAAGCAGATAATGTAATTAACCTAAAAAGGCGGCGGATCTGGTACTCATTGGACAGTGCTCCTGCCGACGTATGGCAATCTGAGTTTGCCGATTTTTTTGTATCATGTTGGCATGATGAGATACTGTAAATCCAAACACGGCACGACCAGTTAATCATATCAACCTACTTGACATAAATACGACGAAAGAATTAACTGTCTAACGTGACACGAGCCATGTAACATGATTGGATAACAGGTCAATGCGAGTGCGTGACCCACTATTATTTGGAACCAACCAGCTAACATGAAATTAGCTCACTAAAATGTTTTCCGCAAAATCTATTTACAAATGGTAATGATCATCAAATTAAATAGTGAAAAGCATGGATAAAATGGTCTTTTAGCTAATCATGTATGAAAGAATTAAGTACAGGCCGTAGCAATACTAACGTGTGAGTTTAGATTGACTATACAGGTCGATGTCATGTCTAGCGGTTAAACACAAATAGAACATCATTGTTCATCGTGTCTCATAGGCTGACACGAATTGATCCCCACACGATTAGCTATAATCTAATTCTGCTAATTGCATGTTCTGTTGAAATTGTGTTATTGTGTTGTGTCAGAAATTGTCACCCTCTTCGTGCGCGCCAAAACCGTCCCAAACTTCTCATAATTGGATTGATCAATGTCCAATGCACGTATAAGGTAACAATGAAAACCCAATACATGAAGTTGATTCCCTATCCAATCAACATTTCTTGGTGAGGTATGTCTACTCATGATTTCGTTTCTCCTGTAAGACACGAAAGCACATTTTAGATAGGTTAACTTTGGCTTCATGACACATCCCACTAACTTCGTGGGACTAGCTACAAAGGGAATTTAAACCTGAGCAATTGGGCTAACTAGTAGATATGGGATTATATGCACTTTATGCTAAGAGCAATTGAACATATTTTATGTATCTAATCTGCTCCATCTCGAGGTTCATACAACATTGCTTCCAACGAGATTTGTAATAGCTCAGGGTCGACCAATGATTCCTCAACATCAACTTGTCTAATTTCAAGTCCAAATTCATGCTCACTAGTACGAAGCTCGCCAGGCTCTCGACCATGACTGAGCTTCTATTTTTGTAGAAGAAATATTTGGTAGTCATACAAAGAGACAAAAATCCTCAGAATTCCACAATTGATTCATGGTATATGAGCTTTCCACAATCGACTTCAAGCTCCTCTTTGAAATGAAAGCATCTTGATTTTCTACATGAGCCGAGCTTGAGCCAGAGTGTATTACTCAATCGAGTTCAACTTGAGTTTTGAGCAGTGAATATGCGAATCGAGCTGAGATCAAGGTTGATGCAGTATCGGCTCAACTCAAAGACTCGCTTCGACACTATATGTGCACCTATCGTATGCCCTAATTCGAAGTGTTGGGTTTAAAGGCCCGCTGCTAAAAAGTGGTTAGTACTTGATCCACTCCAAACACTAGGACAAACATGAATTGTTCCGGTCCGGACTTTTCTCATTGACAGACTGATAATGATACATTCCCTTACGGCCCAATTGAAATAGCCTATATTGGAATATTGAACCCGACCCATATGACTATTAGGTTCGGGCATAGATTAGGCCCGATTAGGAGAATTAGTTGTCTAGATTTGTTAGGTCGATCACGGTTAACGAAGTTACCAATCATAATCCTCTAATCTCCACTTTATACGACCAAATCCCACAAAGATTTCTACCTCAAAAGTTTCTCAATAAATTCCATGAAATACCCTTGTGAAGGTGAATGACAATAACATGGTGTTACAAAATGGACAAAATTGCAATCTAAATAAGAAAAATAATTGACATAGTTTCTCGACACCATAATGATGATGCCTTGCATTGTTTTGCATGTTGAAAGTGTTGCAGGATTGATAGCTTCTCTCTCCCTCCTCTTGGTTATGGACTTGACTGTGCTAGTGTATTGCAAGGTTTTCTTCCCGCTTGAGCGACTGCGGGATGGAGAATGAGAATAATGATGTGTTTATTTCGCTGAAAATTTCATGACAAGGAAAAATGTTTTTGATGGAAATCATTTTCTAGGAAAATGGTTAGTTTCCCTTGATTTGGCAGTGCACTGAGAAACACGTGAAGCTCTATTTGAAAGGTGAGGAAATTTATTGAGCATATCTGTGAAGAGATTTGTTATGCTTGTTCTTTTAGCTGTAAATGCCGTCTTTGCTGCTGACTAAGTACTTTCAACGAACCAAACAAGTGAAAGCCTGAAAAACTTATTAACGAAAAGCTCTTCCAGTAAAACAAACGCATCTTAGGGGAGAGAATCGCGATTCCCGTGGGTTTCAAACTGGTTCGCAAGGTCAGCGTCCTTGCTTTGTTCTCAAGTAATTTGCATGGCCACCTCCCATGGAACTGGCGTCCCCTTAGCTTACGGGTCCGAGGATGCAGTTGACTTTCGTTGGCTTCCGGAAACCCGTCGCTAAGATCGAGGCTTGTTCACACTCACTCTATCCCATTCAAGCTTCTTTAACATTTTGGGCACGCGATTGAATGGGAAATAAGTCGACTCAGCTCCGACGTCGAATGTCAGGTAATACAAGCTACATATAGAAAATATCCCGGAAACGGGAATCAAGATTTACCCACGTGTTGTCTCATTATTATCACGTACTCTCCCGATATTTGAAGCTATCCATGCATGTGGTTTGCTCTTTATTAGTTTTTTTTTAAAAAAAAAACATGCATGCGAAAAACAAGGCACGTGTTTAACTTTGGTCTGCGCTAAAGTACCGGTTTCGATAAGCGGAGGACCTGTCCACTTGTTCTTGTGCTCATTGAATTGATCGTTTGATGGACGTCGTGTGCACATATTGTCCAAATGATCTCCCTTCCCTGTTGGCCCCGTTACTGAATAGTAAATATCACAGGCAACTGTTGATCTCCACTCTCGCCGTGGCTGAGGTTGGCCACCACCGCTCTCCTCCAGCACCCTCCAACCATCTCTCTCATCCAGTCGAAACCATCTCTCTCAACGCTTGTTGTTGAAAGATCTTTCGTCGCAGATTATCTCCACCGAGACATCTTTTTGGTACGTCCGATGGGACTCATTTGTGGTTCAATTTGAGGAAGTGTTATGGCAAAAACCATGAATCAAGTTGACGTAACTAGTGAGAGTCATTTTCCTCAGTGATCGTCGAATAATGGCCAGGAAAATGTCAATGTTGCTTTGAGTGGAGTTCCAGGTGATATACCAAGAGAACTTATCGATGAGCAAAGGAGGGAGTTGCCATCGGACGCTATTACGGTAGCCATCTTAAAAGGATGTTTGAGGAAAATCAAAATGATTGGAAGTGGTGAATCATCTTATTGATGTCCTTAAGCCGATGATTATTGATATGGTGACAAGTTTGGTGTCTAAGTCTAATTCATCTAACCAACCACCATTTGGTTAAGGAGCGAGTCTGCTCATGGATGGAGCATCAACAAATCCCGTGGTCCCAAATGGGAGTGGAGGATTGAGTTAGGTGGCTCCTCCCATGGCAGTTAGGATACTCTAGAGGGATGATACCGTTAACTGCCAGAATTAGAGCCGAGTTAGTGGTGGCAATGTTAATAACCCTATCAATGTAAGCAATTTCCCATCAATTATTGTTGATGGGACCGCTACAAGTTTGAATCGGGTACAAAATATTGCACCTCCAGCGGATGAAAATATGAGAATTAACATGTTACTGAACACAGGTGATAACATTAGGCCAGTCAGTAGCACAGGATACCCACCGGTGGGAGTGGTTAACCCTCTAAACCTAATGAATGTTGATTTAGGTATGCCTCCTAATCTTGGCCGATTTGTTTCGCATTCGTTATGCCCGATAGCTAACTTGGTACGAGCACCGTCTCTACCTAAGGGGCATGGAGGAAACATGGTTCAAGTGGTTGATCCTTCGAGAGACCAACGTATTGCTGAAAATGATGTAGGCATAATGATACAATGCATGGGCACTGAAGAAGGGATGGTACCATGACCAATATGCCGAAAATCGTAAATTGATTGGGTGGATAATGTACCATACCCGCGAGGATATAAGGCACTGGACTTTGGGGTGTTCACTGGCGAAAATGATCAATCCATTGTGGAACATATAAGCAAGTTCACTTCACAATGTGGTGAGGCAAACAATGACTGATGCTTTATGTTGAGCTTGTTCTCATTGTCTTTGTCAAAAGCGGCTTTTACTTGGTATACTTACCAAGTACAATTCGAATTTTGTGCAAAATTGGGAAGATATGGAGAACATGTTCCATGCTCAATTTATCGGACGGTACAAAAGGCAATGTTGTCTGAGTTGGCAAACACAAAACAATACAACAATGAATCTGTGAGCAATACATTGCACGATTTTAAAGATTGAGAAACCACTTCATGTTTACTTTGCCTGAGAAAGAGGTAAGTGACATGGCTAAGGTTGGTTTGAAGTTTAACCTTAGAGAATGCCTTGAAGGCCAGAAGTTCATAGATTTATTCTCATTAACTGCTGCTATGGTGAGATTTGAGAATTTGTGGAAAGAAAAAGATAAAAAGTCCTACAAGGATTATACGCAAAAATTAGCTTTGGTAGATCAAGAGGAGAGTTTTTGTGAAAACTTTGAGCAAGACGAACCGATTGAAATTGCAATTTTCAAGATGGTCTTGGATGAATCTTATGTGTGTCGTGCTCTAAAGCCCGCCAAGGTTAAAGAGTCGATCATGGCAAGGACAAAGGAAATCCAACATTACTCGTTCGATGTGACAAAGTTGGATGAAATATTTGATCTTCTCTTGCAAGATGGCCTGATCAAGTTAACTAAGGGCCAAAGAATACCAAGTAAAGAATAGCTAGCCGACAAGAGGTATTGCAAATGGCATCATTTTTGGAGCCGCAGCATTACCCATTATATTGTCTTTGAGCGAATCATTCAGAAGGCTATACCCAAGGGAAAATTAAGTTCGTTTAAGAACAATACAAAAAAGATGGAATAGTAGGGGATCCTTTTCCTCAGATGATCGGAATTGTGTCAGCATCTTTTAAGAGAGGACCGCCACCACTAGTGATGTCATGTCAAAGGTATCATCAAGAGATGAACTATGAATATCCACCTAGTTACGGGAAATAGAAATTGAGGTATAAATAGCAGTTGATTTCATGGGAATCGTGAGATGAGGACCCATATAGGGAAACGTGCTTGTATCATCATAAGCATTAAATTCCACCATATTCAGGTCGGAATACTAGGATGTTGGGTCCTAGGAATAATCCACAAATGATGCGACCTTCTATTAGGAAACCTCCACCTTAGGCTCTTCATTCAGGTGAGAATAGAGACCAAGCAGGAGGATCCAAGGAAGTGGATAAGAGGTTATTTTGGCAATGCTATTTGGATGGTGACCCGGAGACATGACTACATTGCTTTTAAGTCGAATGGATGTTATGAAATGTAGTGATACGGAAACGATTTTTATGATTCTAATCCATGAGAATCTCTTTTCTTGTATTTTACTAATTTGAACTCTTTCCCCTTTGTGTCATGTGAAGGGACGAGCGAAAGGCTTCTTCAACAATAGAAAAGGCACGAGACTCAAAGGAGAGGAACGAGGTTGCTACTAGTTAAATCAATTCAGAGGTCGATTCCGATGCAGACTGGGCTTGAGATCGCTCTGCGTCACTAAGCTTTCGACTTTTATAAGCCACCGGGTGGCCCTCTTTATACAACACCCCGCTCAAAGTAAAGTTTGAGGCATCCATTGTCTGCACTTCAGAAGGCTTTACTTTGAGTGAACCAAGTGGGAAGATAGAGCTCTACATTCACTACTCGAAATCGCCAAGTTCTAGTACTAGCATGAGAGATATTGTCCCAACAAAATGGGGCTTAGAAATTTTGATAACGATTTCCCTTCACTACCTAGAAAGAAAGTTGACTAGAAACCTATGTTGAAGGTTTCGCACGATCCTCCCGTAGGGCAATGATTTTTTATACATGAGCAGTAGGAAAGTCCAGGGTGACCTAGTGATGAGAATCGAGAGGGCATGTCTAGAACTCAGAGGTGTTGAATTCAAAGAAGAAAGAAAATTCAGGAGTTATAGGTCCAACTAGAACAATTGAACCAACAGCAAGAGAGTCCAATTGTGAAGAAAGCCAAATCGAAGAGTTTGGTATGAAAGAGAGAAGAAAACAACATGGCAAACCTAGAACTGAAGGTTATTGACAAAGAGCCTCAAAAGTCCATATCAGGATCCCTGAATGCTAAATCAAAGTTTGATCGTGCCACAACATTGTCCTCGTCTGCTGCGTCAAATATGGTGCATGCTAGGTTGCCATGCAACTTTAGGGCGTGGCTATGAGAGTAGCATCACTAGAGGAGAGTGGAATCGAAGTAGAAGAAATGACCAAGGCAAAACTTCAATTTATCGATGATGATAATGTCAAATTTTAGAAGTTGCCCAGTCATAAGACGTAGCATTCGAAGGCACTTATGATGATGGGTCGAGTTGATGGTCACCCAGTCAATCGAGTTTTAGTTGACTCTAGAGCTACGTTGAACCTTATGCCATATAAGTTCCTGAAGAAGATTGTCAGGAAGGATTCAGACATTGTCCCACCTAACATTACATTGTTAGATTTCAGTGGCGATGTTAGCAATGCCAGAGGTGCATTGGTTGTGGATTTGGCCATTGGGAATAGGTCATCCAAGATTACGTCCTTCATATTGGATGTTGATGTGTCATACAATTTGCTATTGGGTAGAGATTGGACTCACACGAACCGTTGTGTGCCATCATCTTTGCATCAAGCTTTGGCCTTCTGGAATGGAGATAATGTGGGGTACAAGAAAGCTAATCATGAGTCAACTATATCTTGGGCAGAAGTAGTCCAACTTAACCCGTGTTTTGAAAATAGGATTATTGGAATAAGTCCACTAGAGGTTAGCACCAAGAAATTGGCTTATTGCCGCATAGGGGAAAGAGGTTGGAATGGATTCCAAAAAATGGGTAGGCGAGGAAGAATTATATATATTTTTTATGGATGAAGACAACTCGTTACTAGAGCTTGTTGAGCAGTATTCTTGCTTCTTAGCAAATCGAGGAAGCATTAACCATGACCAATTGTGTAAAAGAATTCAAGAAGGAAGATAATAAGGTCTTTGAGGCAGAAGATCCTTTGGAGAAATAGACATCAGTGAAGAGGAGTGGAAACAGCCCACTTTCATAAGTGCCTCGTTGCAAGGCGAGTTTAAGGCTGAACTAATTAGTTTGATAAGAAAGCACATAGGGTGATTTGCCTAGGATTATCACAAAATTCTTGGGTTATAGAGAGACATTGTGGAGCATAGATTGTCTATTAAAAAGGGGTTTAAACCACATAAGCAAACCCTGAGGTGATTTGCTATTGATGTGATGTCCAAATTGAAAGAAGAAATAGAGGGACTCTTGAAGGCTGGTTTCATTAAGGCCGCCGGTATGTCGAATGGCTCTCTAATGTTGTCCTAGTAAAAAAAAAAATGAGAAGTTACGGGTGCGCGTTGGCTTTAGGAACTTGAACACAGTGATGCCAAAAGATGAATGCCAAATGCCTATAGCTAACATGTTAGTGGATTCAATTGCGGGTAACAAGTTGATATCCCTGATGGATGGTCAGTCATGATATAACCAAAATTCATTGCTAAGGAAGATGCACCAAAGATGGCGTTCAGGTACCCAAGTGCCACAAGAACCTTCGAATGGATCACAATATCGTTCAAATTGAAGAATGCTGGTGCCACACACTAAAGAATAATGAACTTCATTTTTCATGATATGATTGGCTAGCTTGTCAAGGTGTACATTGATGATATTGTGGTTAAATCATCAAAGGTTAGTCATATTGACTGTCTTGAGCAATCATTTATTAAATGGAGAAATATCAACTGAAAATGAATCCTCTCAAATGTGTATTTGGAGTTAGAGCAAGTAATTTTTTAGGATTCTTAGTTAATGCTAGAAGCATAGAAATTGATAAAAATAAAGTCAAGGCCATCCAAGAACTGTCACTACCAACAACAAAAAGAGGATTGCGAATGGTGTTAAGAAAGATGAATTTTTGCATAGGTTTATTGTCAACATGGCAAGAAGATAGAAGTATTTTCACCATTACTCAGGTGAAGAACCAAGATAAGTTTGTATGGAGAACCCCAATAGTATTTGTATAATCCTCCTATTTTGATGCCACATAAATGAAGTAGATCGTTTAAACTTTATTTGTCGACGACCAATACCACAATTGGGAGCATGCTGGTATAAGAGAATGATGAGAGTAAGGAACAAGTGATTACTACTTAAGCTGGATGCTGAGCGATACCAAGAGATGATATACAGCTTCGGAGAAAATAAGCTTGTCGTTATTTTTTGCATGCACTAAGCTCGCCATTACATGTTACCTCCCACTGTTCATGTAATTTGTAAAATGTCTATTGTGAAGTTCATGATGAACAAGCCTATAGTTAAAGGCCGAATGGCTAAGTGGGCTTTGCTTTATCTGAGTTGGATCTAGTCTATGTGCCTATGAAAGCAATTAAGGGTCATGCTGTTACTGACTTTCTAGCTGAATACCCTTGTGTGCAAATCAAAGAATTACAAAGAGAGAACTATGCATTAGTGGTACCATGGACATCATATTTTGACGGGGTAAGTACAGTACAAGTGCCATAACTTTTGTACAACACTCATTTGAGTGCCATAACTTTTTTTTTCGCTCACTTGAGTGCCAAATCGGAGCAAAATCGTCCACTTAAATGCCACTTCCTGAAAAACGTCATACGTGAAATTTTTACTTAATATTTTACTCTGACGTGGAAATTAAAAAAAGAAGGAAAAGTCCACCGTGTGTTCTTCTTAAGGACGAAACGATGCCGAATCATACATCTAAAGAAAAAGGTTGCTTTTGATCGTGTTGACAGAGAAAATGAAGCCAAATTAGGGCTTGAAGCTCTCTCATGCAGCTCTCTTTCAAATCCATTTCTGTCCCATAGAAATCACACTCGTCAATTGCAAATTAAGGGTTGAATCTTCCTCAACCCTAAGTGTGTCAAGCAAATCCATCGAAGGCACGCACTCTATTCTTCTGATTCATGTCCAAGTCTTTGAAGGTAGAGGAAGCGTTTATCGCGTGACAAACTGTGGCCAACACAAGCAAAGGTAAGCGATTTTTTCATTTGTGTGAACTGATTAATAAAGGACACGCATACTTATTCATTTTGGTGTTATTGACAGTGTGAAAGCGAAAGAAAAATTGGGTATTGTGGAGGGAAAAAAAGGGGTTTGTGATCCCTGTGTTAGAAAAAGAGGGTCTCGTGGCAATGGTTTGTGTCCATCTCAGTAGAAAGGTGAGCTTTATTTTACTTGAGTTGTACCCTTTTTATGTCGTTTTATGTCCACTGGCTGATAACAAAATTATTGTTTACTAAATATGGTGGCGTTGTGTGGACCGAGTGCTGAAGTTGTCATGCTAATTTGCGTTGTTGTGGTCCCCATAACGGAAAAAAATTATTTGTTGTGATCCATGTGCCATTGCATTATTGTGGGGACTAAATGCTGAGGTTATCATGGCCTTTGCATTGTTGTTCTTTCTTTGGTGGGGCTATGGGAACTAGTGGCATGAAGATACATAGATTGAAGGTTGTTAAAAAGTAAGGAGTAAGTACCACTTTTCTATTAGCTGTTCAGCTTCTCAAAACAGTTGTATGATTCTGTTGCTATCAGTCTACTTTGCTTGCTACATGTAACGACAATTGAAATTGGTGGACTCAACATGTCATGAAAGTAAATGACAAAAGAATGAAAAAAAAACTTTAGAATTCCTACAATTCCTGTTTTCTCTTTTATATATCTATAGGCTTGTTATTTTTAGTGCAAGTAAATTTAGCTGGCTGGATATTTTTGTGCTTGTCACTTAGCCATATGCACAATTTATATTTGGTGTAATGTTAACAATTATCTTGCAAGATAATCCTTGTTATAGAAATAAATATTCTCTCTTTGGTGCAGTGTTAACATGGGTAATACTTCCGCGTCCGTCAAAGTTTTGTATGGTGGAAAGTTTCTAAATGGGGACAAAGAAACTGAATATATTGGCGGAAATGTCGCCGTTGTCCTTATCAGTGTGAGTAAGTTGTCACATAAAGAGTTTGCGAAGGACATAGTACACTAGCTGCGATGCAAAATAGGTAAATTGTATTATCTAGTACCTAGTAAGAGTCTTAAGGATAGATTGAGATACATACATGATTATAGTGGTGTTAGGGATGTTGTTTATTATTTTCTTCATAGTCAAGAAGTGTCTGTATATGTTGAATATATTGGCAATGGAGATGAGGGAACAATCTTGGAAGCTGGTGTTGAAATCTCAAGTGGTCATGGATCTGTATTAGAAGAAAATCTTAGAGCGAAAAATACTCAGGCTTTCCATATAGCTCGTGTGTTAGAGCTGTGTGAGCAATTAGAGAGAACTGGTGGCATATCTGATGGTGAAGATACATTACCTAAAGAATCGAGTAGAATAAACTTGGGCTCTCGGCAAGTTGCATTGTCTAGTGATGAAGATGAGGAGGCAATACTGCATACACATTGCCCAAGTGATGTTGATAATGAAGAGATTGCACAAGCAAGAGAAAAAGTAAGGGCATATCAGCAAAGGAATGAAGCACAACTTGGGGTAGTGCATGAAGGCACTTCTATGAACCAAGAAGATGGAGCTCCGTTGAATTATGATGATGATATAGAAAATGAGGAAAGTGGCGAGGATGCTGGCGGTAGCTCGGACAATAATGACAACGAAGATGTTACACTTCAACGTAGAAAAAAAAGGCCAAGTAAGTATCCTTCTTATGATTCAGCTAGTTCAAGTCCTACATTTTGCTTATCTATGAGATTTGATAATGCAAAACAATTGAAAGAGGCTATCATAAAGTACTCAATCACTCAGCGGAGGAATGTTAAGTTCACTAGAAATACGAAGAGTTATATTAGAGTGAAGTGCGCATAAGATAGTTGTCCATGGATGTTATATGCTGCATTGAGTAGAAAAATTGCCTCATTCCATATACGGTCACTCTAGGAGGAGCACACATGTGGCATTGATTTTCATAATAAAAGAGTGACAAGTGTGCGGTTAGCCAAGCACTTCTTCAACACCATTAAGGCCATGCCAGAAATGAACACTACTCGATTGAAACAACTAGTCAAAGAGGAAGTAGGCATGAATGTGTCTAGAAGTCAGTGCAAAAGGGCCAAGTATAAGGTGATGAGTGAATTGATGGGTATGTATAAGAAAAAATATGCACAGATCTGGGACTATGTTAGTGCAGGCTTCAAAATCCGCCTAGTAGAATTCATGTGGAGATTGAGGAGACGTCATTGGATGATCATTACACATAGTTTCATAGAATGTATATTTGTTTCGAGGCATGCAGAAAGGGATTCCTAACTGGCTGTAGGAAAGTGATAGGATTAGATGGTTGTTTCTTGAAGGGGTTATGTAAAGGAGAGTTATTGGCCACAATTGGGAGAGATGGAAACAACAAAATGTTTCCAATAGCCTGGGCTGTTGTGAAGTTAGAGAATAAGGACACTTGGTCCTGGTTTCTGAAAAATCTAATGACTAACCTTGGCATAACTGATGGAAATGGTTGGGCCTTTATGAGCGATCAACAAAAGGGAAGACACTATCGTTGAACTATTATCTTTGTAATGACACTTATTTTTTTTACCTTAATAATATTTGTTGGCTTTGTTTTGTAGGGACTTGTCCCAGCAATGGCTGAATTGATGAAATATGCTGAGCACAGAATGTGTGCTCGGCACATATATGGAAATTGGGGGAAAAAACACAGAGGTGACCAACTACAGAAGCAATTTTGGTTGATTGCAAAGAGCACTAATATGGCAAATTTTAAAGTTCACAAACAAGCTGTGTATAACTTGTTAGCTGAAACCTTTGAAGACTTGTTCCACACTGAAGCAAAACATTGGTGTAGGGCTTTTTTTAGTGAAGAATTTAAGTGTGATATCGTTGATAACAATCTTTGTGAGGCATTCAACGGCACGATTATAGGAGCAAGGTGCAAGTCAATCATCAGTATGCTTGAAGACATCAGAGTCATGGTTATGACTAGGCTGCACAGACAAAGAGATGAATGTGCAAAATGGCCTAAACAATGTGGCCTTAGAATGATGAAGAAATTGGAGGAGAGTGTAAGTGGTAGTAGGTTTTGCCATCCGATTTGGAATGGGACGATGGATTCGAGATTATGAATAATGCTGATAAGTATGTTGTCCACTTAGAGAGGAGAAAATGTTCTTGTCGATCGTGGCAATTGACTGGAATACCATGTCCACATGCCATTTGTGCCATCCAGTAGAAGCACCTCAATGCAGAGGATTATATAGACGACTGTTATAAAAAAAAGGCCAGTTTCTTGCTTCATACCAATTCATGATGCAGCCACTGAGGAGTAGCAAATTTTGGGAGGAAACAAACCATCAACCACCAAAGCCTCTACCACTAGGAAGCAAATTGGGAGGCCTAAAAAGAAAAGAAGATTGGAGGAAATTGAGAGTAGTGGTAATAGAATGAGCAGGGCTGGTGGAATAATTCGATGCTCAAACTGTCATAAGGAAGGGCACAACAAGGCTGGTTGTCCAGCTAAGAAGCAGCAACAACAACAACAATCGGGGACCAATCATGCAGGGGGATCGCAAGGCAACACAAACAATCATGCAGGACCACCTCCAGACCCAACTCAATCCAGTAGTGTACAACAGAGGAGGAAATATCAGGTAAGGTGTTTATTATTGTCTTTGATTTTGTATATAAATCCTTGGCGCATTAAATTCATTACTTTATGTCTTTTTTTGCAGGTTAGAAGAAGATCAACTGAAGACGTGTCTGAAAGTTGTGCACGACAAAGTACATATGGTACAATTGGCAAAAGGATGAGGGAAACTGACTATGGGTTGTTTGTAGACATGAATACAAACATGGCGGTTTTGCATGTTAGTTTTTTTAAGTATTATGCATTTAAGATATGTCATTTGATTGATTGATATGGTAAGTGAATGTTGTATATGATTGCAGCCTGAGAGAAGTTCAGAGGTCTTCATATCTCAAGGAGGACCAAGTCAAGAATCAACTGCACCGACAAAAAGAAGACAAGGAGATGCATTGATAAACCAACCAATGGTTAGTCGAGGACAAGCGAAAAAGAAGCAACCAATGGTACCTCTAAAACAGAGGGTACACAGACCAGCTCAAAACCATATGCTGCTCCAACTTTAGTTCCATCTCAGTCAAATGATTTTGCAAATGTGACTACACAACTTGCTGCCACAGTGTCAACATCTACAATAGTGAGTGTTATGCATTTAAGATATGTCATTTGATTGATTGATATGATAAGTGAAGGTTATATATGATTACAGCCTGAGAAAAGTTCAAAGTCTTCATATCTCAAGGAGGACCAAGTAAAAAATCGACTGTACCGACAAAAAGGCAATGGGAGGCACCAATGATTACTCGAGCACAAGCAAGAAAGTCAGCTCCAGAATTACCTGCTGCCCCAACTTTAGTTCCATCTCAGTTAAATGATCCTGTAAGTGTGACTACACAACCTGCTGCCACAATGCCAAGATCTGTGACAGTGAGTGTTATGTATTTAAGATATATCATTTGATTAATTGTGATATGGCAACTGAAGGTTATATAATTGCAGGCTGGAGAAAGTTCAGAGGTTTTGATATCTCAAGGAGGACTTGGTCAAGCATCGACTGCACCAACAAAAAGAAGCCAAGGGGAGACACTAATAAACCAACCAATGGTTACTCGAGCACAAGCGAAAATTAAGCAATCAATGATTACTCGAGCACAAGTGAAAAAGAAGCAACCAAGTGAAGGAAAAAAAAGAAAGTGACCTGTTCAGCTTAACTAATGGGGGATTTGATGGTGGAGATGATGTCTGTCCATCTTTCTGATTTTAGGATTTTCAAGTTGTTCTTAAAGCTGTGTTTGATGTTGATGCTGCATTTTGATTCAATATATATTCTGCAGCAATGTGGTTAGGTGTCAATTGCTGCATTTTGGTTGGTTATGTCTTTCGCAGCAATGTTGTTAGGAGTTTTACTGCTGCATTTTTTGCTGGTGTGTTTAGCAGCAATATTTTAGATTTTATGTCAGTGAACAGGTTCTTATGGCTATTGTTGTCAATGTAAGAATAGATACTTACCATTAATGAGTAGCAATGATCATGCTGTTGTTTCATTACCTGCTATTATATTTGCTATAAATCCAGAGCCAGAGCAAGTTTGGGCTTATTGTATCTGTTGGTTAATATATATGCTTGAAGTTGCTATAACATCACACGAATGGTTTAAGAAAAAAAGTGAACCTAACATAAGTTGAATATAAGCTACACAAGTGAAGAGTGAGATGATGAATGGTTTAAAAAAAGTGAACCTGAGTGATCACTTTTCAAAAATTGAGGAACCTAAGTTATAACTTTTAAAAATATATGATACTCAAGTGGCCACTTTGTGAAAGTTGAGTGACCAAAGTGGTCGGTTTAACTAATTTATGGCACTCAAACGGTCATTCGTAAAGTTGTTGGAACTCGGCTCGTCCTTGAAAACCATATTCGAATAGCGAAAACCAACCACAAAATGCATGATCATCTATGCTCTTGTTGCACATCATTTATACAAAACATTGCATTTGCACTAAAGAATTTGAATTTCCAACAATGGCAATTCAACATTTCCATAAATCCATACATAGAATAGCAAAAAGTAACAACATCCTTGGCATAAAAACAGAACAATACCATATCATTTTTCCTCAACTACCATATCATTTTTCCTCAACTACGGTAGACTTAGAAGAACCTTCTCTTTAGTAGGGTTACATATGCCTATAAACCAGAACAAACCCACCAACAACAGTACCACAAGAGACACTCGATAAATATCTCTTTGATTTTTCATCCTTGAAAATTCCTTCTTCCAATGATTTAGCAAATATTGCAGACTCGTTATCTCTGCTTCCATTGAGTCACCATCGTCCAACTCATCTGTCAATACATGTCGACGTTCATCTCGTTCTTGAAGAAGCTCCAAGATAACCTCCGTTGCTCGGTTCGAGAATTTCGTGTCAACCCACCTATAAGATAGTTGACAACAATCTAAGTTATCAAGAGAATTTGTCCATGTCAGTTGCATTAGCAAGGCAAAGCAGCGTAAGATATCCCCCCAAAACAAGCAAAGAAACTTGAATCCAAAATCATAGCTAAAGTCATAAATAAAATTAATAGATCGGCATAACAGAGTAATAGACACCTAAAATATCCACAATTGAAGTCTTCTCTATACTTGGCGCATCCATGGAACCTTCTTCCAGGATTATCTCTCGTCCGAGCTATTATTGTTGGACTTCGCAGCCCACAATAGCAAAAACATGGAGCTTCATCTTGGCTTCGCTCGTGCATTCGTGAGCCGCTTGCCCTGCTTCTACTTCCCATCGTGAATTTCACGAGTTGATTTTGGGCAATTTGAAGATCTGGAATTCGTGGGGTCGGCTCGGTAGGGTTAGTGTTCTTTAGATTCGGCTCGGTACGTAAGGGTTCTTCAAATTTGATTTTCCCCCAATTGTTGAAGTAAGAGCTCGGTAGGGTTAGGGTTAGGGTTCATCAGATTTGATTTTCCCCCAAATTGTTGAAGTGAGAGAATGGTTCTTTAATAAGAGAAGTGTGCGGCGTCGTTTGACAATTCATTTGTTGATTCAGCTTTCCGGCAGGCCACGTCGGTTGGCTTTATATTATTTTAATGCCACGTAGGATTTTCCGGTGACCCAAATCGCCGATGGCACTCAAGTGGTCGATATTTAAAAGTTATGGCACTCAAGTGAGCGAAAAAAAAGTTATGGCACTCAAGTGAACGCCGTACAAAAGTTATGGCACTTGTACTGTACTTACCCCAAGATTCTGTGTCACTTATAGCGTGATTGGTTAGTCAACGTATTCTGAAAGTATTTTTTCTGGTTAAGCGTGGCTGTGAGTTTCGACATGCACTAGAATTGTTTGATGATACTCTCTTCTCTGCAGGGGAAAGTGATGAATTGTGGTGGTGATGGGAGCTGCGGGACTTGCATTGTGGAGGTATGTATGCATGGCTCGGCAGTTTGCTGTGCAGCTCTCACATGTAAAATGGGGAATTAGGACGCCATAATCCATCATCATTATTGTGATAGAAGCTCATGTCACCAAGAGAACAGATGTTTCCAGGTTCTCGAGATGGAAGGAAAAAAGCATTTTAATTTACGTCTTGAGCTAAGAATTCTCGAGTGGAGGCTTCGAAAATCCCATGTTTAAAGCACCTTAATGAGATAAAACTCTGAAGGATCGAGGGTTCTCGAGGCCTGCGTATCGTGCATTCTTAGAGCAACTTTCATGGGTGAAGATGTGTTTCGTCGGAAGAGTGCTTTCTTCATGTATATGATCCTCTTTCCATTGCTAAGACTTGCAGTCATGTGTAGAGCTTAGGGAGCAACACGAGCTCCCAAGGTATCACACAATTTGAAGATCGTGTTGATCAAAACTTGTCCTGTTGGGCAGATTATTAATGAGAAGGATCTTCTAAATGAGAGAACCAATATAGAACTGCGGGGGGTAAGTATAAAGCAAGTGCCATAATTTTTGTACGGTGCTCACTTGAGTGTCATAACTTTTTTTTCAACCATTTGAGTACCAAATCAAAGCAAAATGGATCATCTGAGTGCCACTTCCGACCAATCGTTCGACGTGAATTTTTTTTTATTGATTTATTCATCACATGTGGATTTTTTTTTGTCATTATTGTATATTATTTTTCATTTTTTTTTCTGGCTTTGGCGTTGGTCGACGAGGGTCACTGGCGACCCTTGCCAACACGGATCCAACGCTGAAGGGTGAGGGTTGCCTCACCCTAGGCCTTCGGGGCTGGGACGGCGACGGGCGAGGGTGCAAAGCTAGATCTGGGCGAGGGCCCTCATGGCCTCGCCGGCCATGGCCACAAAGGCCCTTGCTCGTGGTTGGCAAGGGCTGTCGGTCACCGACCGCGAGTGAGGGCCTTCGTAGCCATAGGCGAGGGCCTTCGCGCTCTCACCGGTCGTCGGCGCGGCTGCAAAGGGCCTTGCCCATGGTTGTCGCAACCTGGTTTGCCAAACGTAAGGCAACCCTCCGCAATGGATCCGTGTCTGGCGAGGGTCGCTGGTGACCCTTGCTGGCCAATGTCAAAAACCATAAAAAAAAAAACAATTCAAAAGAAAATAAAAAATTCAAAATAAATAAAAAAATAAAATATTCTAAAAATATTAAAAAAGGAGTAAGACAAGAAGTCTATTTACCAAGCTGTAACTTCTGAGTTATTCACTAGTGAAATCTAGTCAATTGGCTGGCAGCGTGAAGAAGTAGACGTAGGCTCAAACAAAGCCGAACCACTATAAATTCTCTGTGCACATTCTCTTTCTCTTAAACTCTCTTTTCATATAGATTTGTGGGAGTAGATCTATACACAAAGGTGCATAGGAGAATCTCTTAGATCTTCCTAGCAACATCGTCTAAACGAAGCTCTGAGGATATATGTTTCAATTCTACATTGAATTATTAAAATTCGTATAATCACATATTCAACCCCTTTAGGTGATGACGCTAGTCACATCACATGGCACCATTCATCTTGTCTCTACTTCATCGGCTAATCAAATTGCTGATGTATTCACTATAGCTATTCCGTAAAACATATAAATAGGTTTCTATATGGACATTGAAACACATATAGAAATTCCACAACTATATTTTCTACTTTATTCTTATCTCTCCGGTTACTACTTTTCTTCTGATGCCCATTCGGAGAGTTCTACAGGCATGATGAAAATTCTGACTGCGTTATATCTTGGGTGTCAGAAGACTTTCAGGTTGGCTGACCCTGGGATATGTTGGTCTTAGATGCTTAAACTATGTGCTGTAAAACTAAGGCCCGTGACAAACTTTCTCAAAAGCATGATGAAGATTTTCATATGTTTCTTCTTTTAGCAGTATTTTTTAATTAGTCAGGACAGGCGAATTGTGTTGTTATGCTCCCTAAGCTCTACACATGACTGCAAAGTCTTAGCATGAAAGAGGATCATATACATGAAGAAAGCACTCTTCGACGAAACACATCTTCACCCATGAAAGTTGCTCCAAAGACACGATACGCATGCCTCGAGAACCCTCGATCCTTCAGAGTTTTATCTCATTAAGGTGCTTAAAACATGGGATTTTCGAAGCCTCCACTCGAGAATTCTTAGCTCAAGACGTAATTAAATGCTTTTTTCTTCCTATCATCTCGAGTAACTCCTGAACATCTGTGATCTCTTGGTGACATGGCTTCCTATACACAAGAATGATGATGGATTAATGGCGTTCCTAATTCCCCATTTTTACATGTGAGAGCTGCACAGCAAACTGCCGAGCCATGCATACATACCGTCCATCAATGCAAGTCCCGCAGCTCATCCATCACCACCACAATTCATCACTTCCCCTGCAGAGAAGAGAGTATCATCAAACAATTCTAGTGCATGTCGAAACTCACAGCCACGCTTAACCAGAAAAAATATTTCAGAATACGTTGACTACCCAATCCACGCATAAGTGACACAGACATCTTGGGGATAAGTACAGTACAAGTGCCATAACTTTTTGTACGGAGCGTTCACGATTGAGTGCCATAACTTTTTTTTACGCTTCACTTTGAGTGACATAACTCTTATAAATGTGTCGACCACCTTGAGTGCTCAGTCGTGCGATTTGGGGTCACCGAAAATCCTACGTGCATTAAAATATATAAAGCCCAACCGACGTGGG